>PVIH01011375.1:48241-69695 GCA_004025045.1 Sigmodon hispidus
CCTTGTGCTCTGCCTCTCCCGTGGCGTCACCTCGCCCGATTGAGCTACAGCCAATCTGAGTCTGACACGTCCTAGGCGGGGGTCAGTTTCCTATATAAGGGACGGGTTTTAGCCGTTTGGGGTCTCCGCCTTGTAAGCTTATGCTCTCCCTCTCAAGATGCATTAAAGCTTTTCTGCAGAAGGATCCTACGTGTGCCGCGTCGTTCTTGCTGGCAAGACAGTAGCGCGGGACAGATTATTCTGGCTCCTACAATTCTTCCTCTCCCCACCTCTTCTAAGGAGTCCAACCCAATATAGATCTCCAATTTAGGCTCTCTGCATCTCTGGAGGTCTCTACATCTGCTCAGCCCCAGCTGCTGTAAGAAGGCTCTCTGATGATGATTGGGCTAGGCACAAATCTAGGAGTATAACAAAATATCATTAGGATTCATTTTACTGATTCTTTTTCTATCCTGGATCTCCAGGCTATTGAGCCTCTAGTTTCTGTGATACAGCTAGTGTTGGGCATGAACTTCTTTTTGGGGTTGAACCTCATATTAGGCCAGTCATTGTTTGGCCACTCCCAGAAGCTCTGTGCCTCAACTGCCCCAGCACACCTTGTAGGCAGAATATATTGTGGGTTGTAATAAAAAGTTTCTGGCCCAAACTTTTGGGCCTATCCCAGAGGTTTGGACCCACTCTCAGTCTTACTGCTGCTTAGCACCAAATAATTACACAAAGGCTTATATTAATTTCATGCTGATTGAGCTATGGCTCAGACATATTGCTAGCTCTTTCATCTTAACTCAATCCATTTCCATTAATCTGTTTAGCCATGTAGCTTAGTACTTTTTTCTCAGAGCAGCATGGTTGTCTTCTTTCCTCTGTGTCTCCTGGCATCTCTCTTGGTGTCTCTCTCTGCTGGCATCTCTGCTCTGTTCTTCCTGTTCCCAAAGTTTTCTTAGACTGGTAGCTCCTGCCTCACTTCCTGTCTGCCTTCTTCCAATCAGCATTTTTATTAAACCAGTAGGAGAGACAATTATTTACAATGTAACAGAACATAATTCCACTATAGTAAGTTGAAGGTTTGTGACTGAGTTGGTGTCCCAGCCCCACCTCTGGAATTTGCCTGGTTATAGAAGATTATGGGTTTAGGCTCTGCATCCTCCATTACTAGGAGCCCTTATTAGGGTCATCCCCATAGAATCCTGGGAGTTTCTACTGAAATCACCAATTTCTAACATTTAAAAATGTTAAGAAAGTGAGTGTGGCAGACAAAAAATATTAGTGACTGTTCTAGACTTTATCCATGGGACACTGACTTGTGATAATAACACTATTATTGACAATGTTTGACCTCTTAATAACTGCTGTGGGGTCTCCCAATTCAAAAGATCTGGATTTAAAGTGGGTCCTTCTACTTCAGATTATTAGTGGACTCTAAACAAACAAACAAGAAAAAAGCAAAGCATGGCCAAGCTGCAAACCACAACCACTGAACAGCTTGGGATCAGAAACACCCTGGACTGACTCCTTGGATCCCACTCCAACTATAGGAACACCTGACTCACTCTTGAGGGAGGGGCGACAAAACTGGATTTGCCAGGAGTGGAGACTGAACTAAGCATTATTGGATCAGTGGGACCATGGGACTGCCTGCCGCCTTCCCAGGGAGGGGATAGGGAGTTGTGGAAAAGAGAGAATGAACTGATGTGTTGGGAGGGGGAAGGGACCTTGAATAGGGATATACAAGAATAGAAAGTGTGACTTCTTTGTTCATAATAATAATAATAAAAGAAGAATTTATAATAATTTCTCATCTTTATTGTTCTTTGTCTTATCTTCCCATTGATGTTTTTCAAGGATTTTTTACATTAACTTGTTTTGTGTATAATGTCTTAGATATACTCTTGAGAATCTTGTATGTTGGTCATGGCTGCTGCTATAAAGAAAATATCCATCTTCTCACTAATAAACTTTGTGACTATGAAAAAAAAAAGAAAAATCAATGAAATTGAATTGAAGATCCAGATGTAAATCCAGGCACATATGGACGCCTGATTTTCAACAAAGTCAAAATTATAGAATGAAAGAAAACACCTTCAACAAATGGTGCTAGTAGTCCAACTGGATGTTGGCATGTTGAAAAATGCAAATAAATTCCTATCTATCACCCTACACAAAATTTAAGTCCAAGTGGATCAAAGACCTCAACATAAATTTAAATACACTGAAACTGACAGAAGTGGGAAATAATCTTGTGTGTGCTGGCACAGGAGATAACTTGCTGAACAGAACACCAATAGCACAGGCACTAAGACTGACAATAAATGAGACCTCGTGAAATTAAAATTTTCTGTAAGGAAAAGGATACATCAATAGGACAAAATGTCAGCCTACAGAATAGGAGAAGATTTTCACCAATCCCACATCTAACAAAGGGCTGATTTCCAAAGTATATAAAGAACTCAAAAAAGTAGATATCAACAAACAAAATAATCCAATTAAAAATGGGGTTACATTTCTTAACAGAAGAATTTCAAATGACTGAGAAACAGTTAAGGAGATACTCAACACCTTGGCTTTCCTCAGGGAAATGCAAATCAAAGACGCACTGAGATCTCATCTTACACCTGTCAGGTGGCTAATATCAAGGTGACATCTCATGCTGAAGAGGACAACAGGCAAAGGAAACACTCCTTCATTGCTGGTGGGAATGCAAACTTGTACAGACACTTTGGAAGTCAGTGTGATGGTTTCTCAGAAAACTGGAAATCAATCTACCACAAGACCCAGCTATACCAATCTTGAGCATATACCCAAAAAATGTTCAGTCATATCTCAAGGACACTTGCTCAACTATTTTCATAGACGCTTTATTTGTAATATCCAGAACCTGGAAACAACTTAGAGGTTCCTCAGTCAAAGAATGAATACAAAAAATATTACTCAGCTACTCAGCTTTTAAAAACAAGGACATCAGGAAATTTGAAGGCAAGTAAATGAAACTAGGAAAAATCACCCTGAATGATGTAGCCCAGATTAAGAAAGACAAACACGATATGCACTTACTCATAAGTGGATAGTGTCTGTAAAGTAAAGGATAAATATGCAACTATCCATAGACTCAAAGAGACTAGGTTACAAGGATTTATAGAGGGAATTTCTGGGTCTTCCTGGAGAAGGAGAAATAGAAGATATTCATTAGTGGACCTTGGGTGGGTGGGAATGAGAACATTGAGCAATTAGGTTGGGGTGCAAAGAGTGGGGAGGGAATGCAAGGGACTATTAGAAACCGGGGCATTTCATGATGAGGTAAAAACCTGGTGCAAAGGAATCTCCCAGGAAATATACAAAAATGAGCCCATCGAAGATTCCTAGCAATAGTGGACATATTCCCTGAACTGGCCATTTCCCATGACAGATTAATACCTAGGCCAATGGTCACCTGAGGCAACTCACAACGGACACAGCACAGTCAAACATTAGGCAGAGTTCAGAAAATCCTGAAGAAAAGGTAAAGAAAGAATTATAGAAGCCAGGGAGTCAAGAACAGCACAAGGAAACTCACAGAATCAACTAACCTGAACTCTTATGAACTTACAGAGACTGAACTGACAAGCAGGGAGCCTGCATGGGACTGACCTAGGCACTCTGCCTATGTGTTACAGTTGTGTAGCTTGGTCTTCTTATGGGACTCCTAACAGTGGGAACATGGGTTGCCTCCAACATTTTAACTGGCTTTTGGGACCCTATACCTCACTGAGTCCCAGCAACTTGATATGCCATGTTTTGCTGATACTCATGAAAAACCTTCCCTTTCCTAAATAAAAATGGAGGAGGAGTGGTTTGGGGAATTGGGAATAGAGGGGGGTTTATAGAAGGAACTTGAAAGAAAAGAGGGAGAAGAAAGTGTGGCTAAGATTTAAGATAAATGAATTTTAAAAATAATCCCTCACAGGTGTATAGCTACCTGGGTTAATTAATTTCAGATGTAGTCATGTTGATAACCAAGTGACCATCATGGGTGCTTTCTAAGATACAGCCACCACAGAAGGGATTCAACATAAATCAACCAGATTTAAGGTGTGGCCAGAACTTTTTATATGATTAAGATTAATCTTTTATGAAAATAATAATCATTATATAAATCGTACTTACTAGGAAAATATTTTCTACCATAATATACTCAGATGTCACTGTTAGTGTCATTTTAGACAAAGGTGGTCCTGGGTTATATAAAAAAGTAAACTGAGCAAGCCATGGGGTGCAAGCCAGTAAGCAGCACCCTTTCATTGTCTTTGCCTCTATTCCTGCCTCCAGTTACTGCCTTGAGCTTCTGCTTTGGTGTCTGTCAAAATGGACTGGTGTGGTCTGTTATTTGGAAATGTGAGCCAAAGAAATCATTTTCTCTCCAAAAAACTTCAAATAAATTTTAAAAAATCAACCAAATTATGTTTTGGTACTTTTAACCTATGCATCACAAATTCTTTCGAAAATGAGGTGTTCCTATTTAAAACTACATAAATTCAAAGAATCAACATAAATGTGCTTCTTTCTGTGGTTTTGTGTTTCTGTGTGATTCTTTCCATATAAATTATGGAACAATTTCCTGTTATGGTGGACTTTCCCATGATATGTGCTACTAGGAGACACATTTCCACATCAAAGACAACAACTATTCAGTCTAGAAATGAAATAAAATCTCAACCTCTTGCCTGAACCATCACAAAGCACCTTATTGATCACCCTAATTTTAATCTCCTTACTAAATTTATATTTCACATTGCCTTTCTATACAGTCAAGTCATACCAAAAGCTTATTACAACTTTGTCTATATTGTTGTCAAATATCTTTATATTTTTTATTTTTTTAAATGACCTTAAAATTTCCATTTTTAAAAAATGTTGGAGGAATGAGAATTATGACATCACAGCATGAGGTTAGCAGGAAATGAATTCTCAAGAAACAACCAAGCCCTAAATGAGCAAAGGCACATGGCAACTGAATGCAATGCATTAGTCCTTATCTTCTCTTGTTATAATGAGCATAATAATAATACTGGAAAAATCTGAATATTTTCTTAAATATATAGTATTGTTCTAATATGAATTTCATGACCTTCATAAATGTGCCACAGTCATATAAGACAGTGGCCTTGTTTTATGAAATTCATGCTAAAATATTTTATGATAATAAAAAGCAAAGCTATACATGCTCATGAGTGCCTATATAAAAAATATATCTTAAAATTGGTTTTCTTCCTAGGAGACATATATATATATGTATATCAGAATAAAAGCATCCACGTCAAGCACTCCCAGAGCTAGTCAAATCTTTCTTTGCCTATAAAAATGAAAATATATACAAAGACTGAATTGCTTAAAAATCTATGTTAATATGGTATTTTCCAGAGAAACATAACACCTTATAATCCCAAAATAATTTGTTAAAGCTGCCACTATATAAGTACATTGTTCTGCTATCTTACAATTAATTGCTAAATAAATGTTCCATTTGATTTGTTGCTTCCTAAGTATACTGTGGTTATACCTGCTAGTGTATAGCCATTCATTATTTCTAATACTAATTTTCATTTAAGAATCATCTTAAATACCATTTTATCTACGCTTCCAAAAAAAGTAGAGTGACTTGATATTTGTCTTTTCCTCCTCATAGATTACAAGATTATTCCCAAGAAATATATAGAAAATAGCCCACATGTGCAACAAAAAATTCAATTTATTCATCTTGTTAGAATTAATTTCCTATAATAATACACATGTTCTTATATATCTTTTGAACATAAAGTACAAATAACCCCATTTGGAAGCAAGGCATTGCTATAGAATAAATTTGTTCATAACTACATAACACCTGATTCAATCCATCATTACCCTTGGTCTCCCAAAGGTCTATTTTACCTGTCTTTTTACGTAAGATTACAGGGCTCATGTTTAGCAACTTACCAAGATAGTGCTATAAACCCTGAATGCTCTGCACAAAGATCTATTTTCACTGAGGAGTATTTTATCACCAAAGTCAACTAGAGTTTCAGAATGCCTTATATTAAGCATCCCAGTGTTATCTTTGAAACAACTTTAGTGTTGTCTGGTACCTTTAGATTAAAAGTCAGGACTTCAGAGAAAAGCATGAAAACCCATGGATGATTGCTTCCCAGCTATATTGTCACTATATCTCTGAACTATTAGTCAATTAGTCCTACTATATCACCTCCCAAGCACAGCTCTGCCTGTTTTTTGTAAGATTTGTTGTATTAGCATTCATTATATTACATATTAATGAGGTTCGATAATACATCTCAAAGTTGTTTTGATTTGCATTTCTCTGATGGCTAAAGAAGTTGAGCACTTCTTCAAGTGCCTTTCAGCCATTAGTAATTCTTCTGCAGAGAATTCCGTTTTTAGTTCTGAATCTCAACTTTTGATTGGGTTATTCAAAGTTTTGGGCTCTAGTTTCTTGAGTTCTCTATATATTTTAGAGATCAGTCCTCTATGACTTGTAGGGTTGGTGAAAATCTTTTCCCATTCTGTAGGCTGTTGTTTAGTCCTATTGACAGTGTCCTTGGCTTTACAGAAGCTTCTCAGTTTCAGGAGGTCCCACTTATTGATTGTTGTTCTTAGTGTCTGTGCCACTGGTGTTATATTTAGGAAGTGGTCACCTGTGCCAATTTGTTGGAGGATATTTCCCACTTTCTTTTCTATCAAGTTTAAAGTGGCTGGGTTTATGTTGAGGTCTTTGATCCACTTGAATTTGAGTTTTGTGCAGGGTGACAGCCTGGGATCTATTTGCATTTTTCTACACACTACTATCCAGCTATGCCAATACCATTTGTTAAATATACTATCTTTCTTCCATTGAATATTTTGGGCCTATGATCAGGTGTTCATAGGTTTTTGGGTTAATGCCTGGATCCTCAATTCTATTCCATTGATCCACAAGTCTGTTTTTATGCCAGTACCAGGCTGTTTTTATTACTGTAGCTCTATAGTATAACTTGAAGTCAGGGATGGTGATGCCTCCTGAGGTTCTTTTGTTGAGCTACATTGTTTTGGCAATCCTGGCTTTCCTGTTATTCCAAATGAAGTTGACTATTGTTCTTTCAAGGTCTGTAAAATGTTGTGTTGGGATTTTGATGGGCAGTACATTGAATCTGTAGATTGCTTTTGGAAGAATTGCCATTTTTACTTTGTTGATCCTACCTATCCAGGAGGATGGGAGATCTTTCCATTTTCTGATATCCTCTTCAATTTCTTTTTTCAGTGATTTAAAATTTTTGTCAAATAGATCTGTTACTTCTTTGGTTATAGTTACTCCAAGGTATTTAATGCTATTTGCAGCTATTATAAAGGGTTTTTATACCCTCTTTTAAGGCTTCTATTAGTTTCATAAAGCTGTTTTTAAGGTCGTTTCCTTCTCTTCCCTTTTTGTTGTTATGTTCGGGTCTTGAAGCTATAGAACTACTTGCTTCTTCTGGTGGTGTCTTGTTTTCCTTTGTATTGTATGTATTCTTGTAGTACCGTCTGCCCATTGTTTCCCCAATTCACTCTTGGTTAGTTCTTGGTCAGCTCTTAGTGAGTTGCTAGTCTGAGGCCTCTTAATCAGCTATGGGTTCAGAGAGTTGGCTGTTCTCATGAGGTCACAGTGTTATGATGCCAGTTGTTAGCTCTTGACCTCTCATCTCTCAGCTGTGTGCCCAGGGACTTGGCTGTTCCTCTGGTGCTACTACACCAGCCATGTACTGGGTGGACTGTGTTCTGCACTGAAGCTGAGAAGCCCTCTCAGGGCCCAGGTTCAGGTGGCGGAAGTCACCTTCTAACCTCTGACCTCTCAGCTGTGCTTTTAGGAACTTCTCTGCTTCCCTGCTGCTATTATGTCAGTCATGGTCTGTTCAGACTGTGTCCCCTACTGAAGTCAAGTAGCTTACCTCTTAGGGATGTGCCCAGGACCAAGAAAGGAACTCAGCTGTTCCCCAGCTGTTAATTTCCCAGCTGTGTTCTGGGGGGGGGGGGCAGTGCTCTGTGATGCAGCGGAGCGATTAGTACATTCTTATCCTTTTTAAATTAGTTGCAAAACTTAGGTAAATACATTTACCAGCTCATTTTCAAAAATAGAAAGTTTATTTACATCTCTTATTCTGAGTTTTCTAGAAAGCAAGGTTGTAGTATGAAGTTTCTGGCCCAGACTAGCCCCAAGATCTGGATCAGCAGACCCTAAGTAGTACACAGAAACTTGTATTAATTTTATGCTGATTGGCCTATGACTCAGTCATATAACTTACTAGCTAGCTCTTTCATCTTAATTCAACCTATTTCCATAAATCTGTTTAGCCATGCAGCTTGCTATCTTTTCTCAGAACAGCATTTCAACTTCTTTCCTCTGCATCTGCTGGCATCTTCTCATTGTGGTGTCTCTGTAGTGTCTCTCTGGCATCTTTGCTCTGCTCTTCCTGTTCCCAGAGTTTTCCCAGTCTCATAGCCCCAGCCACATTTCCTGTCTGCCTCTGGCCAATCAGCTTTTTATTAAACTAATAGAAGGGACAAATATTTACAATGTACCAAAACACAGTCCCACTACACAAGGTCTCTGATTTTATTTTCTTAATTATTTTATTGTTAATAACATATTTCTGATAAAAGTAGACATTGTTATTGAGTATAAAGCCTGTCTTTATTGTGTTCAGTTTGTTTTTGCAAAAAGAAAGACAGCAAAATAAAAATAAACTTTAAAAATAATACATGCCCTTAAAATAGATAAGATCTGTGTTGATGTCCTCAGTTCATGTTGCCACTAAGGGCCATTTGGATGCACATCGTCTGAGATGCCATCTGAGACCATGTTGATGTCCAAGGACACCATGCTATTGCCAGGCCTGAGCTGTGGCTGTGGGCCATGTCTGGGTCCATAGTCCTACTGCAGCTGAGGTCTGTGTTGATGTCCATGGCCTGTGTTACCACCAGAAGCTATGGAACAGCTGGTCCTGGTTTCTGGGCACCACAGAACTCATCCTTCCCATCCCACTGGAGCTTCAGTAAAAGAACTATTGCCCACTGTTCCCCCATCCAGGGAGAACTGGTCCCAATGGCATGGATATGGAGTGCTAGCTCAACCTTTGACAGCCCTGAGAGAACTGCCAGATCCCACTTGCCAGCTGCTGAAAAGAAAGAGCTGACCCTCATCCCTCACCATGCATGAGGGAGCTGGTCCCAATGGCTTTGGCTCAGGAAAGTGACTCTGACCTTTGCCTGATTGGGGAATGGGTTCTGCTGGAGGCCTGGACTGACCAACTCAGCTACCATCTAGGCACACATTCAGGACTATGAGTTGGTCTCTACCCCATCTATAACATGCTGAAGTGTGTGAAGGGATCAGTCCTGTAGAGCCATAGCTGCATTTTCATGACTGGAGGCAAACATAGAATATTGAAGTGAAGTTTTGATGAGAGTCCAGTATTGATGGTGTACCAGAAGCCATGGGTCTTGAAACAGACCAACAACTCATTGCAATGAACATTTGCAAGTAAAGCTATTTGGGCAAAGGGGTAGACTGCCTGACATACAACATCTCCTAAGGTCACTATGACAAATAAATATGTGATGGTGATGTAAAAAAAGATTAAGAAGTCAAATGTTTTTCTTTTTTATCTTTTCTTTTTGGGAGGAGGCCAAACTACATTCTGTAGTTTCTTAAAAGAGTATGAAAACAACTGGGCTGGACAGTCTTTAAGGGCCACCACTGCTGAAGTCCTGACTCTGGAAAAGGCACGCAAGCTGGCACCAATGTCTCAGCATCCTATGGTCCTATAGTCTCCTGCATAGACTAATGACACAGTGTAGTTTCAGTCTGATATTCTTGAAACATGTGTCCAACATTTGTTGGGATGGAGAGAAGTGTATTTGCTATTAATAAGAGCCAAAATCTATTTTCTAAAAAAAAAAAAAATAATGTTTATAGAAAATATACCGGAAATCTGGGCAAAGTGGCACATGCCTTCATGCCAACACTGGGGAAGTTGAAGCTGGAACCCAAGTTTAAGGTGTTCCTGGACCCAAGTTTAAGGTGTTCCTGGACTACAGTGCAGTGTCTTGGCTTGAAAACAAAAACAAACAGAAACAAAAGGAGAGGAAGAGAGGGATCAAGAGTGGGAGCAAAAGATGGAGAGAAAATATACTACAAAAATTTTAAAAATGTGTAATGTAATGATAATGACACAGTCTTTAATATGCCTTAGTCATGTGTTCAAAAGTAAATTTAGCCACAGTAAAACTGTAAATAATGAATTAAAGCAGTGAGAAAATCAGAACCAACCATGAAAGGGCCTAGGGTGGACAGCTTTGCTAAGAAGTTCCTAGACTTAAGACAAAGAAAATGCATTATTATTTAAGATGGAAATGTAACATTTTTGGTCCTGGTTTGAGCATGGTTGGTGGTTTCTGACTATGACAGCTTCAGCTTTACATTCCTAGAATATAAGTTCAATTTCTGCTCTAAGTTAGTTTCAGCTTGCTTGGGAAGATCTCAGAGTATTAGAATCCCCTTACTCTATGCCCTCTAATTTTAAGAAGAGCTAGACTGAGAGAACTGTCAAGTTTATATTTGGTTAATGTAATGCTTTCCATTCAAAGTGTATTTCCATAAAGATTATTTTTGAGTCCCATGTAATAGTGAACAATCAAAATAGATAATACAAGTGCTTAGGACCTCACTGTTTTCATTCATTTCTAAAGTTTAACCAGTAGATGAAGCATCTTCTGTATTGTTCAAAATCCTTTTTTTAATTTAAAAATAATTAAAACCAGAAGTTTGATTTATATATTTTCAGAAATTTATATCATTCCAACTGTCAAGCTACATATAAAGAAATTGTTAAAATATCTTAAAAGTCAAAATTCATGAAGTCACTAAAAAATCTCTCCAAAGTACAAATAAGCTATTTAATGTCACTACTCATAATATACTTAAGCTATCATTGAAAAAAATAGAAATTTTTAACAAGCTTCTAATAATAAAATCTTATCTTAAAGTGAATTTTCTCAAAATAAAATTGTTCAGAAAGCTAATCACAGAAGCCACCACGTGGACAAAGCCTGGTATTGCATCTCATTCTCTTCACATTAGCTATGCCTACTGTAGGTGTCTCGAAAAGATAGATGTATTTGAGGGTTTAGTAATTCAATAACACAACTTATGTAATTAACAAATATACTGTAACTGAAGAATAGATAAAGTGGATATCAATTTGAAACCTATAAAATTTCAGGACCTGTATGAATTAATTAAATTAACATAAAATAAGTACTCTCGAAATCAAGAGTTCTCAACCTGTAGGCTGTAACCCCTTTAGCAAACCTCTCCAAAAAATATTAATATTATGATTCATAACAGTATCAAAATTACAGTTACAAAGTATCAACAAAAAATAATTTTATGGTTGGGAATCACCACAGCATGAGGAATTGTATTAAAGAGTTGCAGCATTAGAAAGGTTGAGAGCCATAGCTTTAAATTAATTGAATAAATAAATATAAAATCAATTTAAAAAGAAACACAGGTAAATATCAATCCTTAATCTTATAGTAATTTCCAATATTTATAGTTTTCAAGTTATTAAGAAGAAACAATAAAGCACAAGGTCACAAATTCTATAGACATTGAGATATCTCTCATTAAAGAGAATACCTTGCAACCTTTGCACACGTAGCACTAAACATGGTAAGTACAGGAAAAAAAAACAAGGTAACAGGTCCATCCCAACTGTATCCATTCAGGTAATGAGAATAAATAAGAAATATGGATTAACTTAAGAATAAGAGTTAGCAAGTAAGAAGCCTGAGCCATAGGCCAAACAGGTTATAATTAATACAAGCCTTTGTGTGATTATTTGGAACTAAATTGCTTTGGGACTGGTCAGGCAGGACAGAAAAACTTCTGACTCCACAAGATCTTGCCAAAAAACTCAATCTGGTGTAACTTACTATGTACTCCATCTGACCTCAGTTCCACTGCAGCCTGCCAAGGACTGGAATTTAAATTGTGTACCGCAATAACTGATACTCTACTGCTATTCTAAGAAAGAGAACCTCTGAAATGCAGGAGACTTCTTATGATACCATGTACTGAAATAGGGGCAATGAAAATCTAACTATCTTGCCCAAACTCTTTAGTAATAAAGGGTTGTACCATGCCACTAGATAAATAATCAAAAGGTTCTTGGTTGCTTGTTAAAGACAAAAAGAATATAGAATGGCTAATAGAAGGTAATTAAAACATCAGCTTTGATATTTTTACCACATGACCATTTACAGAACAAGAATGTCATAGTTTTGTTAAGAGTGTGTGTATATATATGTATATATATATATAAAGCAAGTCTTTGTTTTATCTTATTTATATCATATAACAAAAGATACTGATATTATATTGGTATCTGATTACTAATAACTTTTCATTATAAGTTGGAGACTTAGCAGAAGAGTGAACATCATTAGAGGATTTATCTAATCACTTTTTCTACTAGGAAACAGATTTATGCAGCCTGTTGAGCACAGAATAGTTGTATCATAATATGTAAACCTGTGACCTTGCTATAAGTGTTATTTATTTGCATGTTTCTTTGAGGATGGTCTCACTCAGAGTTCTTAGTGTGGAGCTCACCATGTAAGCTAAGCTGACCTCCAACTCAAAACATTTCTTCTTCAGTTTCCTGAGTGCTGTAATTAAAAGTCTAAGATGCCATGCTTGATTCTTGGGGCTTAGGTTTATTTTTCCCAAGATGTTTTTATTAAAATATTTATTTCTTCCCTTTCCTTATTCAAACTTCTCACATATATCCCTCCTTACTCTTTCAAATTTGTAGTCTCTTTTTAATTAACTGTTATTACATGCATATGAATACATATATTTTCCTAAATATAATCTCCTTAGTCTATATAATGTTACTTGTGTGTATGTTTTCAGAGTTGACCATTTGTCACTAGACAAGCAATAGGTATATTCTTTCCTGATGAAGACCACTTCTGATCCCAGGTTTCCTCAGATGCCTATAGTTCTTTGGGATGAGTTCTGTGGACTTTTTCCTATTTACTTTGACATGTCCATTGTTTCATCTCTGTTCAGCTCGCATATTTTTATTTAAAGGTTATGTGTAACTTAAGAAAGTACATATGATAGGAAGTTAATGAGGGATGGACTTGTAATGGCTAATTTCATGAGTCAATGTGACTAAGCTAATATACACCTAGATGTTAAAATATTAAGTTGAAATTGTACATATATAAACATTATGATCCAACCTTTGAAGGGCTGGGGCAATAGAATCAAGAATTCAAGGCCAAATTAGGCCTTAGTGAGCTGTAGGCTTATATAAAATATATGATACTGTGTATCAAAAAACAAACAAACAAAAATACATTTGCATTTGAATTATTAGACTGAGTAAATAAGATCTGCCCTTACCAGTATGAGTAACATCATCTTAACTACTGAAAGATGCCAAGAAAAAAAATAGAGAAAATATCTCTCTTCTTGACCTGAGACATCCACCTTCTCCTGTTTATTTACATCAGTACTCCTGTTTCTCTGCCCACAACTTTTGCCACTAGCTCCCCTAGTTTGGGACCATCAGGTTTGGACTGAAACCATATCATAGATTCTGTGCCTTATTCTCTGTCTGTTAATGGCAGACTTCTTAGCCAATGTAGTACTGTGAACTAATTCAACATAAAACATTTATTTCTATTTATCATCTGTCTATTGTATATTTATCTGTCTGTCTACCTTTCTAAATTTTTGTCTATATTTCTATTGCCCTTCTATCTATGTATTTATTTATCTATCTTTCTATCTACCTATCTGTCTTCCATTGCTTCTGTTTTCCTGGGGAACCTTGACTAATATTTACAAATTTAGAAAAAAGCAAACTTTTTTCTTTTAATTGTTGCATATTTTCATCATTACACCTCAATAATTAAAATAGACTAAAGAAATGTTTATGATGTTATCTTCTCATATTGTTCTAATTTTTCTTAAAATTTAATATCATTGTCTTTCTATGAACTATAACATGGTGAAGGGATATAATGTATTAATATTTCATAGTTCCTAGGTAAAAATCTTTCTTAAATTTCTATGAAAAAAGAAAGGAAAAGGGAAATAAAAAGAAAAAGATAAAAGAAGAAGGAAATATGAAAAAGGAAAAATAGAAAATAAGCAAATTAATTTTTGTATAATCAACTATGTTTAAAACTATCATTCTGCAATTAAATATAAAAACTTTATTGTAAAATATTATTTTCAATTTTTTTCTTTAGAGTAAATTTTTAGCTGTACAACACTTGACTTCTCTCTTAGACAATAGCTTAACTTTGAGCTCTGGCCAGCCAAACATTTCCAATAAATTTTGAAACTAAGCCAACAAAAGATGGTGGAAGACAATATTCATAATTGGAGTGGTGAGAAAACACAGCCTAAGAACATGGCCAACTTGGCTAAATAAATTAGTTAAGCACCAAAGTAGAACAGAACCCAAAACTGGACTCATAGATCAGAAGCGTCATATTGAGTGTTAAGGAGATAGATAGAGGTTTACGGCCTCCCCTCTATTATGAGAGAATAGTCTTTCCCCTCCACAGATGAATCCAGAGTAGACAGCAGGCATGAGTCATTTAGACCTTAAACAGTCTAATTGCTGGTTAACCTCCTTTAGAAAGAATGGTATGGGGCGGGAGGGGGAAGGGAATTTGAACAAGGGGATACTTGGATAAAAAATGAGACTTTATTTATAATAAAAAAAAAGAATTTTACAAGAAAAAAGAATGGTATGTTTGTGGTATATTAATTTCAAAACTATCAAAATTCTTTAGTAATTATAAAACATCATAAAGAGTTAAAGTTAAACCATTTCCTCATTAGTAACATTTTTACATCTACCTCCTATGTACTTCCCATCAAAATGATTTATAATTTAAAGTTATTCTTTTCCCCTAGTACAATGCTTAATGATGCCACATAAATCTCACACTTATTTTAGGTACATATCTTTGCAGAATGTAAATGCAAACTCTAGTTCATATAGAATAAAAGCACAACATTGAGTTAAGAGTTTAACTTTTAAAAGTATCATATATTATTTTCATATCAAAACTATTTTTAAGAATGACCTCTTGCAGCAATACTGTTTGGTGTTGAGGGATATTTGATCCCACTGTAAAACCTGAGACTGTGTTAATAAAATCAACTTTAAATTAATGGGTGGAGCCAGCAACTAGTTGATAGGAATTATCCATAGAGAATATGAAGGAGCTAGGAAGATAAATAAACTGGTGGAAAGGAGGAGGGAATGACTTGGAGTTTCACAGTCTTTTTTCGTTTGGGACTGCTGGAGAGTTTCTCTTGCTGGGTCTCCAGCCAGAAAAGAAGGTCAGCTAATTGTTTCTCAGCCTCTCTAAGCTAGAAGATTTTCACTCAGACATCAGATTCCTGAGTCTTTTTTTGGTAAATAAAAATTTTTAAAACTACATTTGGTAGCAGCAGCAGGGTCACTACTGGCAGGACCAGAAATCCCACCAGACCACAGCCCAAGCAGCAGGGCACTAATTGCAGAGCCTCAAGGCCACAGATGATAGTTAAAATACCAGTGGATTCAGGTATGGGCACTGAGCTGAAGGTAAAACATCTGGTGCTCAACATGGGGTGCCAAATTTAGTCAGTCTTTCTTTGAAATGCCAGCTCCCAAATAATGACATGAAGACTTTTTATTAGGTATGAAAGCCTGGCCTTATCTTAGACTTGTTCCCATCTAGCTCTTATTATTTAAATCAACCCATTTATATTAATCTATGTTCTGCCACATGGCTCTTTACTTCTCCTCCTTCTGTACATCTGACTTCCTTCATATCTTACTGGCACCTCTCTACTTCTACCCTTGAATTCTTCTCTCTACCCTAAAGTCCCACCTCTCCTGTTTAGCTATTGGACATTTAGCTCTTTAGTAAATCAATCAGAAGATACCTTGAGCAGGTGCAGTAAAACAGACTCATCTTCACAAAATGTAATCAAATATCCCACAACACAGATGAGAGGTGATGATGAGAGCTCCAGTATATCTTTTCTCATTCATTATTATATTAGCTAGCCTAGTTTGCTTTTGTTTTCAATGATTTATTTATTATGTATACAGTATACAGAAGAGGGCACCAGATGTCATCATACATGGTTGTGAGCCACCATGTGGTTGCTGGGAACTGAACTCAGGACCTCTGGAAGAACAGTCAGTGCTCTTAACCTCTGAGCCATTTCTCCAGCCCTACCTAGTTTCTTGTGAAATTAAAAACTTTAAATTTAATTGTGTTGAAACTGAGATGAGAATTGTGTGTGTTGAATCTGTAAATTACTTTTGGTTGGATGGTTATTTTCACTACATTAATTCTACCAATCTATGAGCATGGGAGGTTTTTCTATCTTCTTCAATTTTTTTCTTCAATGTCTTAGTCTTTTTATTAATCTTTCAGTGGCTTGGTTAGAGTTACCCTAATATACTTTTGAGTTTATTGTAAAAACTATTTTTCCTAATTTTTCTCAGACTATTTGTCATTTTTATACAGGACAGCTACTGATTTTATTGTGTGTATTAATTTTATATCCTCCTACTTTGGTGAAAGTGTTCATGAGCTGCAGAAGTTTCTGGGTAAAGTTCTAATATCCTAGTACTCTTGAGGTTAAAGTAAGAAAATTATGAGTTTGAGGCCAGTATGAGCTATAGAGAAAGGCCTTGCAAAATAAATAAATGTTAATTATGTTGGACTTTGAAGATAAATACAGGTGTTGGAGAAATGGCTCAGTGTTTAAGAATACATAAGGACATTGTAGAAGACCCAAGTTCTATTCCTAGAATATACCCCACCTCTCAAAAATATATTAACTTCATGTCGAGGGGAATCTGATGCACTAACACACATACATATACACACACACAAACACACACACATACACTCAGATGAAATAAAAGTAAATCATTAAGATTTGACATGCAATGTTTGAATTGTGACTCTAATGATATAAATTTAGGTAAATTATTTAAGTCATAAGTCTTTTTTTTTAAACTTTATTTATTTTTTTATTTGCCTTGGTGTTTGCCTGGAACTGGAACTACAGACAGTTGTTAGCTGCCATGTGGGTGCTGGGAATCGAACCCAGGTCCTCTAGAAAAGCAGACGGTGCTCTTAACCGCTGAGCCATCTCTCCAGCTCCTTAAGTCATAAGCCCCTTAAGTCAGCCCCTTATCAATCAAATTGGAATAATAATGATAATTCCTTATAGTTTATTGTGAATATAACTATAAAGAAAGACTCACTTAAGGGCTTAGTACAATCCCTATCACAGTTTATGGTCAATTACTGTGTGGTCAATATTCCTCTTCTGGCTTACAACATGAAGTTCTCAAAATGGATCCTCAGAATTCTTTCTGGGTGCCTCATTTATACTTGTGTCTGTGAGACAGAACAGATGTCATATGTGAGAGTGTATCAGAGAAGACAGCATATATCCCAGACTTTTACATATACAAGCACACACTGAAAGATACAGTCTCTCTCTCTCTCAGTCTCTCTCTCTCTCTCTCTCTCTCTCTCTCTCTCTCTCACACACACACACACACACACACACACACACACACACACACAGCTCTGAAAATCTAAGCAAATTTAAAATTTGATTAAATGCCCAAGAGTCACAGAAGTTGCCAACTGGCAATGAAAAATTTTCCATTCAAATTTGGCAGCAAAAGAATTTCAAAAGTAATCTGGGAAAAGGGCAGAGGAAGTAATATGTTTTCTTCCTAAAGAGTAGTTTTGAGACTCTTTGGCACCAAGGAGAAAGTAAATTCTGTATGAACTTCAATATTTATTTTTGTCAAAAATAAGAAATTACAAGTTAACATTAGAAGGAAATACTATCTTTCTATCACCTCTTTCACATGCTGTGAAATCCCCTTTTGAATCTCTCAGAGTTTTTTCATTTGGGTACTCTCCTGTAAAGAAAATGAATCTGGGCTCTCTGGCTTGGGGCAGAGAGCAGGGCATTTGACTTCATTGAAACCATTAGAAGTTCTCCAGGGCAAGGTACATGACCACAAATAAACTCCTTTGAACCACGGACCCATGTCCAGAGCAGAATCAGAGAACATGCAGATCCCGTGTCCAGAGCAGACAGAAGACGCAAAACCTCTCTTGCCACAACTGACTAACAGCTGACTAAGAGTAAACCAAAGAAGCCACTGGGTAGATGCCAGTGCAAGAATACACACACCAACAGAAGAATCAAGTAGCTCTATACTTTCAAGACCTAAACATAACAACAAAGAGGGAACAGAAGAAAATGACCTTAAAAACAGCATTATAAAAATAATAGAAGCCTTAAAAGAGGGTATAAAAAACTCCCTCAAAGAAATAGGAGAAAATACAAACAGAAAATTAGAAGAGATGAACAAAGCCCTGAAAGAAAATCAAGAGAAAAAAAACAAACAGGTGAAAGAAATTTGTCAAGAATTAAAAACCGAAATAGAAGCAATAAAGAAGGCACAAACCGAGACAAAACTAGAAATAGAAAACCTGAAAAAAATGACCCAGAACAACAGAATCCAAGAGATGGAAGAAAGAATCTCTGCGGGGGAAGACTCAATAGTGGTAATAAATACGTCAGTTAAAGAAAACAGTAAAACCAAAAAAGTAATAACACAAGTGTCCAGGAAATTTGGGACACCATGAAAAGACCAAATCTGAGAATAATTGGAATAGAAGAAGGAGAAGAATAACAGCTCAAAGGCACAGAAAATATAGCAAAATCATAGAAGAAAACTTCCCCAACCAAAAAAAGGAAATGCCTATAAAAATATAAGAAGCCTATAGAACACCAAATAGACTAGACCCACAAAAAAGAATGCTCACCATATAATAATCAAGCCTCTAAATCTATAGAATAGAGAAAAAATACTAAAAGCTACAAAGGAGAAATGTCAAATCACCTTTTTTCATAAACAATAAATAATGATTTAATTATTAAATCATGCATAATTATTTTTCTTTCTTATTTTATTAAAAATAAAGTCACATTTTCTATCCATGAATATCTTTGTTCAAGTTCCCTTCCCCCTCCCACCCTCTCCAGTCACTCTCTCTTCTCCACATCTCCCCATCTCCGTCCCAGCAAGAGTAGGAGGTCCCAAGGTCCAAATATGGTTCAGTTCAGAATCTATTCCTGGCAGATCCAGTTTCCTCACCCCAACATCAAGACTGAGTCAGGCGTTTTCTAGGGGGAGTGGGATCCAAAGTGCCTGTCCAAGATATTTCAGATCCCAAGCTGTTTAGTGGTTGTGGTTTGCAGCTTGGGCATGCTTTGCTTTTTTCTTGTTTGTTTGTTTGTTTGTTTAGAGTCTACTAATGAGTGAGTACATTCCCTGCTTATCTTTCTAGGTTTGTAATACCACGCTCATGAGGATATTCTCCAAATCCATCAATTAGCCTGCAAATTTCAGGATATCATTTTTTCTTACTGCTGAGTAGCACCCCATTGTGTAGATGGACCACAGTATGTTAATCCAGTCCTCAGTTGAGGGGCATCTAGGTTGTTTCCAGGTTCTTACTATTATGAATAATGCTGCTATGAACATAGTTGAGCTAATGCCTTTAGAGTGCGAATATGCATCTTTTGGGTATATACCCAGAAGTGGTATTGCTGGATCCTTGGGGAGATTGATTACCAGTTTTCTGAGAAACTGCCATGCTGCATTCCAGAGTGGCTGAACAAGTTTACACTCCCACCATCAATGGAGGAGTGTTCCTCTTGCTCTACAACCTCTCCAGCATAGACCGTCATCTGTGACTTTTATCTTAGCCAATCTAACAGGTGTCAGGTGGTATCTCAAAGTTGTTTTGATTTGCATTTCTCTGATGGCTAAAGAAGTTGAGCACTTTTTCTTTTCTTTTTTTTTTTTTTTAATTTTATACTGATTGACCTAGGGCATAGACATATAACTTGCTAACTCCATCTTAACTCAACCCATGATTCTTATCTTCTTCAGTCATGTGGCTCGGTACCTTTTCTCAGCAACATTTCAAGTTCTATCCTCTATGTCTCCTGGCATATCTACTCTGACATTCCTGTTCCCAGGGTTTTCTTAGTCTGGTAGCCCCACCCATACTTTCTGTCTTCCTTCGGCCAATCAGTATTTTTATTTTATTTTTTTTCACATTAATAAAAATTAGTATTTTACTTTATTTCTTTTTTTTCCTTCTTTATTTTGTATTCATCAAAAAAAAACAGCAAAAAGAATTCAAAATGCGGAAGAGTTAACAATAGCTATACAGAGGATAAGAATCATAAGCATGGCCCATCAAGGGTGGAAATACAAATAAGATTGCTACACATACACTTTCCTTGTGCTCAGCTTTCCCTCTGAACTCTTTTTCCTCCATCACTGTACATCCCCACCCAAGGTCCCCTCCCCCTCCCAACACATCCGGCCACCCTTCTTCTCCGCAACTCCCCATCCCCTCCCTGGGCAGGGAGCAGACAGTCCTATGGTCCCACTGACCCAACAATGCTTAGATCAGTCTCCACCTCTGGCCAAATCCAGTTCCGTCCCCTTTCCCTCAAGAGTGAGCCAGGCGTTCCCACAGTTGGACTGGGGTTTGAAGGGTCAGTCCAGGGTGTCTCCAATCCCAAGCTGTTCGGCGGTTGCGGTCCGCCGCCTGGGCATGTTTAGCCTTTTTTTCTTGTTTGTTTGTTTAGAGACCACCAGTGAGTGAGTACATCCCCTGCCCATCTCCCTGAGTCTGTGAGACCTCGCTCAGGAGTACATTCTCCAAATCCATCCATTCGCCCGCGAACTCCAGGATATCATTTTTTCTCACTGCAGAGTAGTACTCCTTTGCGTAGATACACCACAGTCCGCCAATCCATTCCTCAGTTAAGGGACACCCAGGCTGCCTCCAGGCTCCCACCACTACAAACAATGCTGCCATGAACACAGTCGAGCCAATACCCTTGGAATGCAAATGTGCCTCTTTAGGGTATATACCCAGAAGTGGTATTGCTGGGTCCTTGGGGAGAATGATTCTCAATTTTCTGAGAAACCTCCATATTGTATTCCAAAGTGGCTGAACAAGCTTACAATCCCACCAACAATGGAGGAGTGTTCCCTTTGCTCCGCATCCTCTCCAGCATAGGCTGTCATCTGTGCCTTTTATCTTAGCCAATCAAACAGGTGTTAGGTGGTATCTCAAAGTTGTTTTGATTTGCATTTCTCTGATGGCTAAAGATGAAGAGCACTTTTTCAGGTGCCTTTCAGCCATTCGCAGTTCCTCTGCTGAGAATTCCCTTTTTAGATCTGAACCCCATTTTTTGATAGGGTTATTCAAGGTTTTGGGATCTAAATTCTTGAGCTCTTTATATACCTTA
>PVIH01011376.1:0-69590 GCA_004025045.1 Sigmodon hispidus
ACAAACAAACAAAAAAAAAAACAAAAAAAAAAAAAAGGAATTTTTATGTTTGCATATTCTAGCTTGGTTAACCTGAATTGTGCCATAGTCTTAGCAATTCTCTATACCATAGTGATTTTCATTGGAAGTAATTATAGGCTGTTTATTGTTGGAGAACAGACAATCTACTGCAGGCTCTTCAGCTAAATATGGCCAACAGGCTGCTTATGAGTCAGGACTCTGGCCGACATCCCTGCTTTCAGATCAATGGGAATGTTATTGACTCACTCCTCTGTCTTTCTGGGAGAGAATATAAGCATTGTTGGCATCCAAATCATTTTTTTTTTATTATTGTTCCAAATTCATGTTTTAGAAAACAGATTTTGAAAGCATTGTTATGGTGAACATTTTGTGGTTTATGTTAAGCATTTGGTTTTCAAGAATTGTTGAAAATAAATGTTTTAGAGTGCAATCATTTTCAAGTATTACACAATAAACTCTAATATTTGAAACTAAAACAGTATCTATGTTTGATTAGTAATTAAGTTCTCAAATGGTTATGAAAGTAATTTTCTTTTATAAGGAAGTGCTTTAGGACAAATTGCTTGATACACTTACTAATATTGAGAACTTCAACAATATCTACATATAATTATTAGTGTAGCTTTCTATAGTGGTAGTTAATGTTATTTCCATTTATGGCAGCAGTTTAAGGCAAATTACACTGGAAACTATCTGATTTTTGTAAATAAAACTGTAACTCCACATGAATATTATGATTGCTACAGATATTGTGAGAGTAATTTCCATTGTAGCAGTCATTTTGAATATATAAGACTCTTCATCATTTTAATATTGCTACTTGTTCTATGTGAATATGCTCCTGTGTGCATATTTTCAACAAAAAGACAAATAAGCCATTTATATGTTATATAACATATATGTTATATATGAACTATGTATGTATACATATATATGTAGTATATATATATATATATATATACTACTTGAATAATCTTGACTATTCCCCAACTTTTGCTGAAAACTACAGACAAAAAGTCATTTTTAGTTTAGTTACAGGTAATAGTCACCAAATTCTACTTAATGAAGAAATAAAAGTCTCCAAGTTCTTTTTTAAGAATTGTAAAATGTATTCATACTGAGCACATGATGTGTATATGACTTGATAATATTTTATATTTATTAACTTGTATTTGTAAAAGCCTATATGGTACATATTGCTATTATATATCTAATTCATAAAACAAGAAACATAGCTTGTTGAAAGTTTTCCTATGACTCATAAATGATTGAGCTCAGATTTATAGCCAAGTAGTTGACCTCTGGAGTCAATTTGTGTAGTTTCTGTGCTTTATATAGCATCACTTGGGTTTCTGCTGCCTAAATTACATGGGGCAAGTATTATTTTTTAGGTAGTTCAGGATCATCTTCTAAATTTCATTTGTGTTTCTTTGTCAAGGGAATCTTATATTCAAATGGGTCTAGCAACTTTATTTACACTCCCACCAACAATGGAAGAGTGTCCCCCTTTCTCCACATCCCCTCCAGCATAGGCTGTCATCTGTGTCTTTTATCTTTGCCAATCTGTAAGGTGGTATCTCAAAGTTGTTTTGATTTGCATTTCTCTGATGGCTAAAGAAGTTGAGCACTTTTTAAAGTGTCTTTTAGCCATTTGTAATTCTTCAGCTGAGAATTCCCTTTTTACTTCTGAACCTAATTTTTAAATTGGATTATTTAGGTTTTTTGAGATCTAGTTTCTTGAGTTCTCTATATATTTTAGAAATTAGTCCTCTGTCAGATGTAGGCTTGGTGAAGCTCTTTTCCCATTCGTTAGGCTCTCATTTTGTCTTATTGACCATGTCCTTTGCCTTATAGAAACTTCTCAATTTAAGAGGTTCTATTTATTAATTATTCTTAGTGTCTAAGCTACTAGTATTATATTTAGGAAGTAATTATTCTTAGTGTCTAAGCTACTAGTATTATATTTAGGAAGTGGTCACATGTGGAAGTATTTTGTGCTAATGCTCTGAGTCAGGGTGGCAATGCCAGGTTCTCATAGATCAAGTTACCATTAGAGTCAAAATATGAGGTTGAAAGTATGGGATCATTGCTATTTATTGCTTAATAATAGATTGCTATACATGTAATAGCAGTAATGGCTTGAAATTTTATAGAAAAATGAGCTTATGGTATGATGACTGACTTCAGAGGTATGTATGATAGAACCAATTGATACCACTGGGGAATAGATCAGATCTGGAGTAGCAGATGTAGAAATGCCACAAGGACAAGGAAAATGATTATTAGTTATTGATAATGTGAATGTTTCTCAAATCTGTTCTTCCCTATTGGACCAGAATAGAAAGATTTGACTGTTGCAGGGTAGTAGTGCTTATACTTTACTTTTATTAGAATTCCCTTAAGTGATTTTTTGTGAGTGTAGCAGTGGTGCTTAAGACCAGGGCCTCATGATTACTAAGTGTTTTACCGCTGAGCTACATTCATGGCATTAGATTCCCTTGATTGAAAAATATTCTGTCTTCTATACTCACCTCCTTTGTGGATTTAATAAAAACTAAAGGTCACGTGCATATTATAGTTATTTATAATACTTTTTCTGCTACTAGCAAACCAAATTAATCTATATAAACCATAATGCAATGTATCACAACCCTATTTTTTCAGTTATTATTATTATTATTGAAAATCAATATCAAACATTATATAAAAAGCAAAACATTCAGAATAGATAAAAAGAACCCATGCAGTAATAAAACTTCTTTTTTCTCTAAAACACATGAAACATAAAAAATAAAATCTAAAGCTTCTCAAGCCAGGTTAGGCTCAGCTACAGATAAAGAAAGCACAGTAGGTCACAGCTAATGCCCACGGATGCACTATGGCCACCACAAATTTTTGCTAAGCAACACTTCTACAGACAAACCAGAAGTTTTGTTTTGTTTTCTCTCTGTGTGTGCTTTAAATCACTTTATTCACCCATCATCTTTCAGTGAAAAAGAGAATGTTTTTGCTTAAAGTCCACTAATGAGTGAGTACATCCCTGCTTATCCTTCTGAAGAGACCTCAGAATGAGGATATTCTCCAAATCCATCTATTTGCCTGCAAATTTTAGGATATCATTTTTTCTTATTGGTGAATAGTACCCCACTGTGTAGATGTACCACAGTTTGTTAATCTATTCTTTAGTTGAGGGGCATCTAGGTTGCTTCTAGGTTCTTGCTATCACAAATAATGCTGCCTATGAACATAGTTGAGCTAATGCTTTTGTGGTGCAAATGTGCATCTTTAGGGTATATGCCCAATAGTGGTATTGCTGGATCCTTGAGGAGAGTGATTCCCATTATTCTGAGAAACCTCCATACTGCATTCCAGAGTGGCTGAACAAGTTTACACTCCCACCAACAATAGTGTATTAGCCTTGCTCTGCATCCTTTCCAGCATAGGCTATCATCTATGTCTTTAATTTTAGCCAATCTGACAGATGTAAGGTGGTATCTCAAAGTTATTTTGATTTGCATTTCTCTGGTGGCTAAAGATGTGGAGTACTTTTTTTTTTAAAACTTTATTCATTTATTTGCCTTGGTGTTTGCCTGGAACTGGAACTACAGACAGTTGTTAGCTGCCATGTGGGTGCTGGGAATCGAACCCGGGTCCTCTGGAAGAGCAGACGGCGCTCTTAACCGCTGAGCCATCTCTCCAGCCCCCGTGGAGTACTTTTTCAAGTGTCTTTCAGCCATTTGTAACTCTTCTGCTGAGAATTCCCTATTTAGTTCCAAACCACATTTTTTGATTGGGTTATTCAAGGTTTTGGGCTCTAGTTTCTTGAGTTCTCTATATATTTTAGAGATCAATCCTCTTTCACTTGTAGGGCTGGTGAAAATCTTTTTTTTCATTCTTTAGGCTGTGGTTTTGTTTTAATGACTGTGTCCTTTGCCTTACAGAAAATTCTCAGTTTCAGAAGGTCCCACTTACTGATTTTTGTTCTTAGTGTCTTTGCTCCTGGTGTTATATTTAGGAAGTGGTTGCCTGTGACAATTCGTTGGAAGGTGTTTCCCACTTTCTTTTCTATTAAGTTCAGTGCGGATAGTTTTATGTTAAAGTGTTTGATCCACTTTGATTTGAGTTTTGTGCAGGATGACAGACTTGGATCTATTTGCATTTTTCTACTTAGTGCCATCCAGGTATGCCAACACAATTTCTTGATACTGTCTTTTTTCCATTGAATACTTTTTAACTCTTTGTCAAAAATCAGGTATTCATCAGTGTATGTATTAATGTCTGGATCTTCAATTTGATGCAATTGATCCACAAGTCTGTTTTTATGCCAGCACCAGGCTGTTTTTTAATACTGAAGCTCTATAGTATAACTTGAAGTTGGGGATGGTGATTCCTCCTGAAGTTCTTTTTTGGATATTCCAAATAAAATTTAGTATTGTTCTTTCAAGGTCTGTAAAAAATTCTGTTGTGATTTTGATGGGAATTGCATTGAATCTGTAGATTGCTTTTGATAAGATTGCCATTTTTACTATATTGATCCTACCTATCCAGGAGTATGGGAGGTCTTTCCATTTTCTGCTATCCTCTTCAATTTCTTTCTTCAGTGATTTAAAGTTTTTGTCAAACAGATCTGAACTTCTTTTGTTATATTTACACCAAGATATTTAATGCTATTTGCAGCTATTATGAAGGGTGATGTTTTCCTTATTTCTTTTTCAGCCTGTTTGTCTTTAGTGTATAGGAAATCTACTGACTTCTTTGAGTTAATTTTGTATCCTGCTATATTGCTGGAGGAGTTTACCAGCTGTAGAAGTTACCTGGTAGAATTTTGTGGGTAACTTAGGTATGCAATCATATCATCTGCAAATAGAGATAGTTTCATTTATTCTTTTCCAATTTGTATCCCCTTAATCTCCTTTCGTTCTCTTATTGCTTTGGCTAAAACTTGAGAACTATGTTGAATAGATAAGGAGAGAGGGAATAGAATTGTCTACTTCCTGTTTTTAGTGGGATTGCTTTGAGTTTCTCTTCATGTAGTTTGATGTTGGCCATTGGCTATTTGTAAATTGCCTTTATTATACTTACGAATTTTCCCTGTATTCCTTATTTCTCCAGGACTTTTATAATAAAGAAATGTTGGACATTGTCAAAAACTTCTTCAGTGTCTAAGGCGATGGTCATGTGGTTTTTTTCCTTCAATTTGTTTATATGATGGATGACATTTATAGTTTTTTGTATGTTGAACCATCCCTGCTCATCATTTCTGGGATGAAGCCTACTTGATCGTGATGGACAACTTTTTTTTATATGTTTTTGTAATTGGTTTGCCAGAATTTTGTTGAGTATTTTTCCATCAATGCATATGAGAGATTGGTCTATAATTCTCTTTCTTTGTTGCATCTTTGAGTGGCTTGGGTATCAGGGTGATTGTGGCCTCATAAAAAGAGTTTGATAGTATTCCTTCAATTTCCATTGTATGGAACTGTTTGTTGAGTATTGGTATTAGTTCTTCTTTGAAGGTCTGATAGAATTCAACAGTAAAATCATCTGGATCTGGGCTTTTTTTATTTGGAATACTTCTCATAGCACTTCAATTTCCATTGTTGTTATAGGTCTGTTTAGGTTTTTAAACTGTTCTTTATTTAATTTTGGTAATTGGTACTTGTCCAGAAAGATGGCCATGTCTTTTGGCTTTTTTATTTTAGTAGAGTATAGGTTTTCAAAGTATGACCTGATAATTTTCTGAATTTCCAGAGGGTCTGTTGTTATATCTTCCTTTTCATTTCTGATTCTGTTAATTTGAATACTCTCTCTCTGTCTTTTGGTTAATTTGGGTAAGGGCTTGCCTATCTTTTTGACTTTCTCAAAGAACCAACTTTTGGATTCATTTATTTTTTTGTATTGTTTTCTTTGTTTCTATTGTTCTGATTTCAGCTTTGATTATTTCCTGCCATCTACTCCTTCTAGGTGAGTTTGCTTCTAATTGTTCTAAAGCATTTAGCTCAGTTGTTAGGTCTCTTGTGTGAGCTTTCACTTGGTTTTTTATATAGGCATCTAGTACTAAGAATTTTCCTGTTAACACTGCTTTCATTATGTCACATAAATTTGGGTATGTTGTGGATTCATTTTCATTAAATTTTAGAAAGTCTTTGTTTTCTTTCTTAACTTCTTCCCTGACCCAGATATGGTTCAATGAAGAGATGTTCAGTTTTCGTGAGTTTGTAAACTTTCTGTGATTTTTGTTGTTCTTGAATTCTAACTTTAGGCCATGGTAGTCTGATATGATACAAGGGGTTATTTGCATTTTTTGTAACTGCTGATATTTGCCTTATGACCAAGTATGTGGTCAATTTTAGAGAAAGTTCCATGGGTGCTGAAAAATTTGTATATTCCTTTGTGCTCAGATGAATGCTTCTGTAAGTATCTATTAAGTCCATTTGCAGCATAATGTCTCTTAGACCCTTTTTTTCTTTGTTGATTCTTTGTGTGGTTAACCTATCCAAGGGTGAAAGTGGGGTACTGAAGTCTCCCACTATTAGAGTGTGATATTTTATGTGAGGTTTAAGCTTTAGTAGTGTTTCTTTTACATATGTAGGTGCCCCTACATTAGGGGCATAAATATTTAGGATTAAGATGTCATCTTGATCGATTTTTCCCAAGACAAATAAATGATGTTGATCCTGGTCTCTTTTAATTGATTTTAGTTTGAAATCTACTTTGTTGGATATTAGGATAGCAACACCAGCTTATTTTGGGGGGGTCATTTGATTGAAAAGCCTTTTCCCATTCCTTTACACTGAGCCTATGTTTGTCTTGGAGTTTGAGGTGTGTTTCTTGCATGCAGCAGAAGGTTGGCTTTGGTTTTTGTATTCCTCATGTTAGGATGTGCCTTTTTATAGGTGAATTTAGTCCATTGATGTTAAGGGATATTAATGACCACTGATTGTTACTTCCTATTATTTTGGTGATGGTTTGTGTGTATTTCCTTTCTCAGGGTTTTTCTTCTGTGTGATCATCGATTGTGGTTTTATGGGTGTATCTGGGTTCCTTAGCTTGGAGTTTTCCCTCAAGTGCTTTGTGTAGTACTGGATTTGCGGATAGGTATTGTTTCAGCTTGTCTTTGTCATGAAATATCTTGCTTACTCCACTTATAGTGATTGATAATTTTGTTGTTGTGTTGGCAGCCATGCTCTTTTAGTGTCTGTATGACTTCTGACCAGGATCTTTTTGCTTTCATTGTTTCTATTGAATAGTCAGGAGTTATTCTGATGGGTCTGCCTTTATTAGGTAAGTTGCCCTTTTTTCTTTGCAGCTCTTAAAATTCTTTCTTTGCTCTATATGTTTTGTTGCTTAATTATTATATAGTGAGCAGACTTTTTTTGGCATCTATTCTATTTGGTGTTCTGTAAGCTTCTTGTATCTTTATAGGCATTTCCTTCTTTAGGTTGGGAAAGTTTTCTTCTATGATTCTATTGAATACACTATCTGTGCCTTTGAGCTGGTATTCTTCTCCTTCTTCTATTCCTATTATTCTCAGCTTTTGTCTTTTTATGGTGCCCCATATTTCCTGAGCATTTTGTGTTACAGCTCTTTTGGTTTTGGTATTTGGAGTGATTTATCCGTTTCCATTATTGATTCTTCCACTCCAGAGATTCTTTTTTCCATTTCTTGGATTCTGTTGCTTATGCTTGTATCTGTTGTATCAGATTGTTTTTTCAGATTCTCTATTTCATCCTTTGTTTTGTTTTATGCCTTCCTTATTGTTTCTATTTCAATTTTTAGTTCCTGGAATGATTCTGTCTTTTGTTGAAATTCTCTTTCATGGTTTTCTTTCAACGATTTGTTCATCTCTTTTAATTTTTAATTTTTTTCTATTTCTTTAAGGGACTTTTCCATATCCTCTTTTAAGGCTTCTATAATCTTAAGGGTGTTTGTATTGTTATTTCCTTCTGTTTCCTCTTCATTGATCTGTTCTTGTCTTGGTGTTATAGAGCCATCAGCTTCTTCTGGTGGTGCCCTGTTGTTCTTTATATTGTTATAAGTTTTCTTGCACTGGCGTCTATCCGTTGCTTTTTTGGTTCACTCTAGTCAGGTCTTAGTGGAATCTTAATCTGTTGTCACTACAGGGGTTGTGTGTCTCCTGTCTGCTCTGGAGTCTGCTTGATTTCTTTCTCTGGTCACGTCATGGGATCTTAGCTGTCTGATGCCACCTGACTCCCACTCCACCTTGACAACATTGGATCACGATGTTCAGAAAGATGTCAGACTCTCTGTGATGAAGCAGCCTGCCTTGAAGGCAGGGCCCCGACGTCTGTGTTGCAACACCTAAGATGGTTGGGGAAGGCTTCTCTCAACCCTGGTTCAGGGCAGGCCTGTCCATGAGGTCAAGTCCGGGACTTGGCTCTGGCCTCTGAGATGAGGTTCCCCCAGTGGGGGGAAGGCAGGGGCTGGAACTTGCTCACTTCCCCCTTCTTGCTGAATCTCGGATCTTTACCGTCTGAAGTCGCCTATGTCCCACTCTGCCTTGGACAACATGGGGTCACTATATCCCTATTTTTTGTAACACACTATTGAATGAATAATCATCATTTTCCAAATCACTGGTTCTTTTCCATTTTACTCATAGTTTTCATATTATTCCACTTTTAATTTCATAAAGTCATTGCATATTTATACATTTAAAATCTTCTACTAGTCTATGTATGGAGTTGTAGGGGGATATGACAAGAGCATTTTCAGCCCAAATAATTTACCAGAAATGCACAAAAATTGTAAAATTTCCTCCAAAAGATGGAAAAATATAAAAATAGCATTGATTTGTGACTGAATATAAAACCTCTCATGATCAAAGACCCAAGTCAGTATAGGGGTCATTTTTGTGTTCTAATCTAGTGGCATAGTAGTGGTCTTACCTAGATCATAAAACATGAAAGATAAATGGCTATTATATTTTTTCATGTGGGATGTCCTGTACACTGTGAATATGTGTTTCACTGGTTGAAAATAAAGCTGTTTTTCCAATGGCGATGCAGAATAACTTTGGATAGTACCTTCAAACTGAAGATGGAGATGAAAAAGGGTGAGGTCAGGGCACACATCAGCAGCAGCCAAAGGAGGAAGATATCAGAGCACCAGTAAGCCATGGGCCATGTGGAAATACAAAGATGAATAGAAACAGGTTAATTTAAATGTAATAGCTAATTAGTAATAAGCCTGATCTATCAACTGAACATTTATAATTAACAGTAAACCTATGAATGATTATTTGGAAGTAGCAGCAGGATGGGGCAAGACAGAGAAACTCCTGTTTTGCATATGGTACCCAGTGTAAAGTGCCAGAATGAAGCCTGATCACAGTTAGTCTTATTAAATAAAAACTAGTGTCAAATATTATGGTAAAAGCTTAAAGATCACAGATGCAGAACATCTAGCCACTTGAAACTTTTTACCTCTATGAATCCTCAGAATGAATGGAATGCAAATCCTGTTTTTACATACTTTATATTCCTCTTTCCACCATGGATTGCTGGGATTAAAGGTGTGCACCACCAGCCAACAGGCTCTACTTCTCTGTTAGATTAGTTCATGTAGCCCAGGGTGGCCTTGAACCCCTGATCTTCTCAATTCCTCCTCCCAAGTGCTGGGATTAAAGGTGTGTGCTACCACTATCTGGCCTCTGTGGTTAACTAGTATCTAGCTGATTTCCAGGCAAGCTTTAGCTGTCAGAACACAAACAAAATATCATACAACAATTATTTCCCAATGCTTGTATAAATATAAGTTTTTACTATTTTAGGCAATCCATATGATGACTATGAAAGGTCCAAGAGATTCCACTAAACTATTGATTGTTACAGTAGAAGGTAAATCTGGGCTTTAGCCTGCAGAGTATGCATCTGTAGGAGTAGAGCTTACTATACTGCATACATGGTGGTTTATAAGAAGAGTCTTTCATTGGAGGAGTAAAATGGATATGATCTCAGAAGATGGAAGAAATCTGTCAAATAATGGTATAAGATAGGAGATTTTATGTGCTAAAATTAAAATATAGCAATCTTTTCTTAGATATTTGTGTTTCCATTGCTGGGTAAGAAAAGACTTACTTAGCTTTAATAATAAAGAATAACTATATAAACTATTAGTAGATTAAATTTGGCATCACATGGAAATAATCTATCATAGTTACATAGGGTTATTTCAAGGATATAAAGATTTTTTCCTGTAAGGCAAAATTTTATATGTTATACCAATACATGAAATAAATTAATATCTTAATAGATATCTGCCTTAGGTAAAGTTTTATACCCATTTTTCCCAATCTTAAAATTATTAATAATTAAATACCCATTTCCATGCCACATTGAGTACCTCAGGCTGGCACAAGACATGTTGTGAAGGCTAGGCTGGCCTCCAACTTACGATCTGACTGCTTTTGCCTGCTTAATGATGAGACTGCAGTTGTATGTCACTATGCTGTAGAAATAGAAAGGAGAAAGTAAAGTATCAGGCCAGATGGTAGCTTTCCTTTTATAGCCCCCAAGTATTTGGTCAAGTAATTTTAGACATATTTTATTCTAATACATATAGCATCAAGAAATGTTATGCCTAAGTCTATCAGATACTTTTGGATACTGGCATTGTTATACTGAGCCAAACTTCTCTCCAACTATAGGGACATAGGATCATGAAAGAAGAAAATTCTGCCACACGAGTGCTGCTTCTTGGAGAGACTAAAACAACAGCCCAAAATAAATGGATGAATGAATATATGTATGACACTCACATACAAAGTGAAAATTGGTACTTAATAAAATTTAATTTAAGAAGTAGTGAATGTAACAAAATAAACATATATTAATTTGGAAACAATAAACTTATATTTTAGCCATGTATCTGAACTAAAAATCAATGAAGTTCGTTAAACACATGATGATGTTAAAAATCATTGCTTGTGATAACAGTTAGTGAAAAAAGAGGCAATGAATTTAAAGGAAAATGGGAAGGGGTATATGGGAGGGTTTGGAGGGTTAATAGAGAGAAAAGAAAGAAGGGAGAAATGCTGTAATTATATTATAAACTTAAAAATAAAATAAGAGAGAGAAATGGACAGAAACAGAATAACAAAATCTTAACATATCTTCACTAACATTTAAGCAGACTGTAATATGGAAACTCAAATAAAAGTTCATTTTTTGTACTATAATATGTAATATCAATGTGTTAGAAACTAAATATTCATCCATACAATAGTGATAATCTAAATTATGGTAATTCATGCAACAAAGAATCACAAAGCTCTGTAAATTATGTGGAATCTCTCTATCTAATAGTATTATGCAAGAGAGACTTTGTTATGCTATTAGAATGAAAAGAAATCTTGGCACTATGTTTAGGATAATTTTAATTTTAGTTATTCCATAGGGAAATTATAACAGACAATGTTGATTTTTAATTTTGGAGGGTAGAGGGTAGGGTCTTATTTAGCCCAGGCTGGCCATGAACTTCTTATGTAGATAAGGATGACCTTGTACTTCTTGCTTTGTCATTACAAGTGCTGGGATTACAAGCATGTGTGTTTGCTTTTTTCCCCTCTCTATAACGCTTCACTTTGTGTGCTTCGATTTTATTTTTCTATATCTAGAAAACGAATGTTTAAAAAATCACCAACATGGGGTTAGGAAGAAATCTGGTGCTAGGGAATTTCCCAGGCATCTACAAGATGACCCCAGCTTAGACTACTAGCAATAGTGTAGAGGGTGCCTGAGCTGGCCTATACCAGTAATCAGATCGGTGACTACCATAACTGTCGTGGTACAGCCTTTATCCAGCAACTAATGGAAATAGATGCAGAGATCCACAGCTAAGTTAAAATTTTCTGGAAATAGCATCCTAGGCACATTCAGAGGTGTCAGAAGTGTGTTTCCATGGTGATTCTAAATTCAGTGTCACTGACAATGTAGATAAATCATCACATACACTAACTATAGATACAATTAAGATGAATAAGAATTTATCTCAAGAAATTATGTTGGCCTTTGAATATTTACAGACAAATTCACATATAATAGCGTCTACTTAGGGTCACTAAAATGATTATAATAATCTTGAATGGATTTAGTTTGGGGATTGTTTTCAGGACAGTGCTCATTTGTATATATTATGGTTCTATACAACACCTGAACTTTCTTTGTGTGGTTAAGGAATTCACCATGGTGTGAGTAAGGGGGAAGATCACCTCTAGCCCTAGAATATATTTTTTGAACTAAACTCATTGACGTCTCCTGTTAGGAGTTGATCTCTAAAAATTGCAGGCCCAGATATACTTCTTTCTTTGGACAGTAGATTGAACGATAACGCTCAGTTGCTAGCAGTACTAGTTGATAATTAGATTGTCCCATGGTATAATAGACATCTAAGGCTCCCATGCTGGCCCCTATCCTCTGGTAGGTCCTTGCATTCACACTGATCTTTGATTTAATATCTTTCTGTGAGGTCTGAGAAATGCCTAGTATTTTCCCCAGAAACTTACTATTTGTTCATATTAACTACAATCAGTTTCTGCTGCTTGAAATTGAAAACTTTTACTATGTACCTACTTAATATAATTTTATAGTTACCAAAATCTTGGTCCAAAATTTTGAGCAAGGAATACCAAATTAACCTATGAATATAAATAAAAAGTTACTATATAAACTACTAGTAGATTAAATTTGGTATCACATGGAAATTATTTATCATAGTTGCAAAGGGTTCTTTTAAGGATATAGAGAATTTTTTTCCCTCTGAGGCAAAAATGTATATGTAGCATCAATAAATGAAATAAATTAGTATCTTCATACTAATCTTTATATTTATATCTGCCTTAGGTAAAGTTTCATATCCATTTTTCCCAATTCTATAATTGTTAATTAGATACCTATTTACATGCCATTTCCTGCACTAGAATCTAGTTTACACACATAAGACACAATCACCTCATATAGCCTATGAAAACAAAAACACTGACTTACTTCATCAGGACCAATAATAACAAAGACAAGTGACATATATAAAATATGAAGGTATATTATCTTTGGTAGAAGTTTACATTGGAAAGTTACAATGTGGTCAATATATTCTTCAGAAAAATCTTCTTTTAAAAATGTCTTTCTGATGTATTGTGTAGCATAATCATATTTTAAAATGAGATTTTTATTCTTTGAGAATTTCATACAGTGTACTCACCCTTGCTAATTTCTCCATTATCTATCCTTTTATCCATCCTCTATCAAGCACAGTTTGTTTTGCCTAACAACTATTGGAAATGAGGTACGCCTTGAATTTGATTGACTTTTCTGGGGTCACATCATTTATAAAGGCTTCTTGAGATGGTGATTTTTACTAAGTCCTGAGAGGTTTGTCTCAGAAAAAAGCAAAGATATCTCATTCCTTGACCCTAAATAAGAAAAGAAGAAAATATATGAAGATGAAATAGCAGATTGAAGTGTCTAAAAATTGCCTATTTAACACGATTCCCTTTCCACAGCTACCATCATTATCTAAGCCACCATCATCTCAGACAGAGATTCCTGAAGTAGCAGTTCTCTCACTCTTCTTTCTATTTGTCATTTTTTCCCGGTTGTAATTCATTCTCAGAGTTTTTTAAACAGTAAAACCTCAGAACATAACTCAAATCATGCTGCTCCACGTACAAAAACTTTCATTGGATCTCTGCTATTCTTAGAATAAAATAGGATCTTGGATAACTAGGTATCTACCTTCCTCTTCATCCTCACACATATGGTTTTGCTTATTTCTCACAGCCTCTTAATTTTGTCCATAAACATGTAAAACCCTTTGATCCTTTGGATTACTATATAATAATAACCAAAAGAATAACTGAAACAAATGTTTAGAAAGGATACAAGCAGATAAGTGATTGAAGGAGTATAAATTGTTGCTGTCAATATGGTAATGTCTCCAACATGTTAGTTACAAATATAGCGTATAAAACAGATATTTTAGGGTACTAGTTTCACAAATATTGATTAAAATTTAAACACCCAGAAATGGTGTCCTAATGTTCTAATTATCAATGTGTGTAGACTAGTAAACATTTCTGAAAGGTAATTTAATACCATACTTTAAATTTATTTATTATGCACTCTTTGACCTTAAATGAGAAGACTAAAGGTATTTTTATTATATTGTATGCACTAATAAGAGATTGGTTAAGTATACTATGGTAACATATACAATGTAATGATGTGCTGATGCCATGGACCATTTATGCATGTAGCAGCTTGCAAAAATATGACCTTGAAACACATTGCTCAGAGTAATGGGAATGTTTTGGAGGTAAGCTGCCATAGTTATGGCAGAAATTGAAGAAAATTGTGTGGAGGTCAGTTATCTTCTTCCACCATATACATTCTGGACATAGAGCTTATGTTGTCAACTTTGACAACAGGTACCTTAACTACTCAGGTGTTTCATGGCTCAAGTGCTTTTTAAAAATATTATAAATTGTAAAACACCATACATGAATTTTGCAAAAATTCTATTTGGAAAAATAATTATACTGTTAACATCATAAAATGTTGTCTATGAGCATAGAGAAAACAGATGGTGAAATGAAAGATGAGAGAATTCGTAAACAAGGTCATTTCATATGCTTATGGATGTAAAAGAACCAACCATGAACATAATGAAAACAGGAAATGATGTAAAAACAATTCAAATGGAAATGATAATGAAGAAAATTTATCTGTGGCGAAAATTTCTTTTTATGTGATTGACAGTGTTAGACACATCAAAAGAAAGCAACAGTGAACTTGACCACACAGCAATGACTGTTAAAGAGAACATCAGAATGAAAAAAAATATTCAGAGCGTCCTCAAGTAACCATATTAAGCATTCTGACATGTTTGTAATAGGAATATTAGAAGACTGAAAGTAGAAGAAAAATATTTGAAAAAATAATGGCCAAATGTTTTCTAATTTTGTTGAAAACTACAAAGGCAGATATTCAAGGATCAACTGAAAGTAGGCTAAATGAGTTTGCCATTTTTTCATCTATTTCTTTTACTGTTCCCATATGCTATAATGTCAATGAATTTTTAAAAAAAATATTTTTATTATATTTATCTTTGTTATATACTTGGGTATTTTGAAGGTATGTATGTCTGTGTGCCATGTGCATTCAGCACATGTACATGCCAGAGGAGGGCATAGGATAGTAGAATCCTCTGGTAATGGAATTACAGGTGATTGTGAGCTTCAATGTAGGAACTGGAAACTGAATCCAAGAGCAACCAATGACTTAACCACTGAGCCATCTCTCCGAGATTGCCAACTGGCTTTTATTATGATTCCTTAGTTTAATTTTTCTATTTCTGCTCCCTTAATTTACCTTTCTCATTTCCTAAAACTGAGTATTGTATAGGCAAAAGGAATGTTAATGCCTGTTGGAAAAGAAAAAGATAGAAATCAGTAAAATCTCAATTTGTAGATCTTAAAACTGTCTCAGGGAGGAGGGGTCTATAATAAGTCCATGTCAACATATTATCTTGAGCTTTGCACTTACCATTGGACTGTTGGAAGATAGAAATGACTTTGTGTTGTTTGGTTTCCTTTATATGCTGCCTAGTAATACTACTGTTTTAATCCTAATGGCCTTTTCTTAATCATGGCAATTATGTTTATTCTCCAAGTTCTATCTTTTGTACTCTTTACACAATAAATCAATAAATGCAGACCTAATAATAGATTTGAGGATGAACTTCAAATTCTAGAATGTACGAGAATCATTGGGAAAGTTGGTAAATTATAGATTGATGAGCCCTACCCCTAGAGTTTATGATTAATGAAATCTTAGGTGAAGCATGATGACTTCCATATTAAACAAGGTTTTTACCTGTTTCACATAAAACTTTCTCCCCCAAGGTTAGCGGCTCTTTTTTTCTAACATACATTCCATATCTTTTCTGCATATCTCAATGGGGATGAAGAAAAGTAAGTAATAATTATCTTGGAACTTATAGCCCAACTTTTAGTTAGGTCCTAGATTTGGATGGGAGTAAAGTAAATAAATCATATATTTATTATTTATAAGTTGTTTATATAGTGTGCTATTATTAATTACTAGTTTGTTTTGGAAGTTGATTGTGAAAACATGTCTTACATGCTATATGATATCTTATATGATGATAGAAATAGTGAATCCCTAATTTTTCAAAACCTAGACAAATGAACAAGTTGATATTTTCTAAATATACACCACAATATGTGTATCTCTACATAGGAGAAGTAATTTGCTTATTAAAATAACCAGTTGTTGGATGTGAACATAAATATGCTTTAATTTCTATACTGGATCCCTGAAGTGTTAGAATTTGGATCTTTGAATTTAGAAAAATGACTTCAACAAGAAATATGTAATTATTCTTCCCTTTTACTTCAAATTATTATTGGAACATTCTAATTGCTGCATGATGATCTCTTCTGAAGGTCTATTCTGTCTTCAGAAGGAATAATCCTCTAGCAATGGTAAAGTACAAACAATTCCCAAGGGGAGAGTTTTTGGTGTAAGAAGCAAAAAGTACATGTTTGAGGTTGGACTGTGGTAAGATAAGCCTATTTGAAGTTAGGACCCTCTGCGTTCTGCACAGCTGAGTGAACACATGAGTTTCATATACTGGTCATAGAAATTGAAGTATGTTCCATTCTCTTTTTCAGGGCACATTTTCTTTTTGTTCATTGTCCTATCACTATCAAAATGTAAGACCCACAAGTGAAAGAAGGGAGTGGAGTATGTGGAGAAAAGGAAGTAATCATCCCCTGTGGGTGAGGCAGTCTATTTGTAATTCTAATTCATGCCCAAGCCTAGGATGGAAGTTGAATAAAGAGAGCTATCTTTGTTCACAGCCAATTTAGCCAATTGTTTGTTGTTTTTTTGAGACAAGGCCTCACACATTTATGACTGGCTTAAAAACTGCTTTTTAGCCTCCACCTCCTGTATCACTTATTTCCTGCTTAGCTCAGTCCTATTCAGCCTAAGATATATAGACATGTGACCCGAAGCCACAGTTATATCTAGAACACAATGAGACCATGTCAGGAGTCTCATCTGGGCTCTACGCACTCATTGGCAACCTCTTAAAGAATCACAAAGCATTAGGGAATCTGAAAATCCAACAATATGGGAATCTAATATGGCCTATTAGGTGTTCAGTTATGTGTAAATAAAGTCCATCTTACACTATACCTAGTTGATTATAGATGTCTAATTATAAAAATTTGCTGTATAAATAAAACTGAATAGTTCTTTTAATTGAATGATTGTTTGACAGCTATGCTAATTATTACAAAATATGAGTTTTGCAATAGATGTAATAAGTATGATGTTGATGTGCCCAGATTATTTTTTCTAATATAGGTTTCCTTTTGCTTTTGGAGGACATATCTCTTCTTTTTTTTTAAAAAAAAAAAAAACCCTGTATTTTCTATTAATTCTTTAAAAAAATTTCCTCTAGGATCTGGGTTCTGGTTCCAGGACCAGGTTCTGTCTGTGGAGTGTGTCTCCACAAACTCTGTAGCAGACAGAGAGAAACTTTGGCAGTGAGAGTTACCCCTGCTGCTGCTAAGACAAGGGAACTTGCACAGCCACCCTGCCTCCAACTGCTCCAACAGAGAAGGACTGAGGACTTGAAATTCAGACGCCTGCCCAGAGTAGAGTCAGACATTGAACAGACCCCTTGCTCAGAGGTGACTGGAGAAACACAAGCCTGCTTGCCACAACAGACCAGGAGCCACCTAATCATGAACCACTGAAGCCATGGGCAGACACCAGTGAAAAAATATATATGATAATATAAAGAACAACAAGATAACTCCAGAAGAAAGTGGTGGTTCTACAACTACAAGACCTGAACTGAGCAATGAAGAGGAAACAGAAGGAAGCAACACCAAAAATACCTTTATGATGAATATTAAAGCCCTCAAATAAGATATGAAAAGTTCCCTTAAAGAAACAGAATAAATACAACCAAAAAATTGGAAGAGATGATCAAATCTATGAAAGAAACATGCCAGGAACTAAAAATAGAAATAGAAGCAATAAAAAAGGCACAAAATGAGGCAAAGATGGAAATAGAAAACCTGAAGAAAAAATCTGGAACTACAGATACAAGCATAACAAACAGAGTTCAAGAGATGGAAGATAGAATCTCTGAAGTGGAAGACTCAGTAGTTTAAATAGATATATCAGTCAAAGAAAATACTGAAACCAAGAAAGACATAGCACAAAATGTTCAGGAAATCTGGGACACCATGAAAAGACCTAAATTGAGAATAATAGGAATAGAAGAAGGAGAAGAATACCAGCACAAAGGCACAGATTATGTATTCAATAAAATCACAGAAGAAAACTTTCCTAACTTGACGAAGGAAATGCCCATAAAGATACAAAAAGCTAACAGAATACCAAATAGAAATGACGCCCCAGAAAAGTCAGCATGCCACATAATAATCAAGCCACAAAACATACAGAACAAAGAAAAAATTTTAAGAGCTACAAAAGAAAAGGGCCAACTTACCTATAAAGGCAGACACAACAAAATAACACCTGACTATTCAATGGAAACAATGAAAGCTAGAAGGGCTTGGTCAGAAGTTAAACAGACGCTAAAACAGCATGGCTGCCAAACTAGAATACTATACCCTGCAAAATTATCAATCACCATAGATGCAGTAAACAAGATATTTCATGAAAAAATAAGACTGAAACAATATCACAGAAAGTATTAGAGGAAAAACTCCAACCTAAGGACCTCAGATACACCCATGAAACCACAAACAATCAATAACCCCACAGAAGAGGGCTCCAGAGAAAGAAAATACAAAGTAGTTACCACCAAAAATAGCAGGAAATATCAATCAGTGGTCACTAATATCCCTTAATATCAACGGACTCAACTCTCCTATAAAAAGACAAACACTAACAAGATGGATACAACAACAGAAGCCATCCTCCTGTTGCCTACAAGGAACACACCTCAACCACAAAGACAGACACAGGCTTAGAGTAAAGGGTTGGAAAAAAAATTTCTAGTCAAATGGTCCTAAGAAACAAGCCGGGGTTGTCATCTTAATATCTAACAAAGTAGACTTTAAGGTAAAAGCAATTAAAAGGGACCAAGATGGTCAATACTTATTCATCACAGGAAAAATTGGTCAAGAGGAGATTTCAATCCTGAATATTTATGCCCCTAATATAAGGGCACCTACCTAGGTTAAAGAAATACTGCTAAAGCTTGAATTCCACATCAATTCTCACACCATAATAGTGGGAGACTTCAATACCCCGCTTTCAACCCTGGATAGATCAACCAGACAGAAACTCAACAGAGAAATAAGGAGTCTAACAGAGGTTATGATGCAAATGGATTTAATAGATATCTACAGAAGCTTCCACCCAAACACAAAGGAATATACATATTTCTCAGCTCCTCATGGAACTTTCTCCAATTGATCACATAATTGGTCATAAAGCAAATATCAACAGATAGAAAAAAATGAAAGTAATCTCTTATAACCTATTGGACCACACGGGCCTAAAGTTAGAGTTCAACAACATCAAAAATCAAAGAAAGCCTACCAACTCATGGAAAGTAAACATCACTCAGCTGAAAAATCTCTGGGTCAAGGAAGAAATTAAGAAAGAAATCAAAGACTTCCTAGAATTTAATGAAAATGAATCCACAACGTATACAAACTTGTAGGACACAATGAAAGCAGTCTTAGGAAAATCCATAACACTTGTTGTAGTGGGAAATCAGAAACTATATATGTAAACGATTGCGTCATAGGACTGGAGACGAGTGGGGCGTGGTTAACTGAAAAAGATTCCAGAAGTAGACCTTCAAGGGAGGGGACCAGGACAGGAAGTCGTCATTCTCTCGCGAGAGTTCCCTGACAGAGTGCTCAGTTTGCTCCAGCTGCCCGGGAGTTCGGACGTACGGCGTGGAGATGAAGAATCTTCCTTAGAAAGGCTCCGACGCTCTGCAATCTCATCCTGTCATCTTCTCTTAAAACCGGCTCTGTTTTGTAAGCGATTTTCACCAAATAAACCCTATTTAAAACATATCTCAGGGTGAGTTTTTACCACAATAACTAGTTGTCTATATGAAAAACCTAGAGAAATCCCACCCTAGAGAACTAACTACTCAGCTGAACCATCTTTGGGTCAAGGAAGAAATTAAGAAAGAAATCAAAGTCTTCCTAGAATTCAATGAAAATGAATCTACATCGTATCCAAACTTGTGGGACACAATGAAAGCAGTCTTAAGAGGAAAATTCATAGTGCTAGATGCCTATATGAAAAATCTTGAGAAATCCCACACTAGAGACCTAACAGCTAAGCTGAAAGCCTTAGAACAATTACAAGCAAACTCACCTAGAAGGAGTAGACAATAGGAAATAATCAAACTTAGAGCTGCAATCAATACAATTGAAACAAAAAGAATACAAAGAATCAATGAATCTAAGAATTTGTTCTTTGAGAAATCAAAAAGATAGATAAGCCTTTATCCAAACTAATCAAAAAGCAGAGAGTGTCCAAATCAACAAAATCAGAAATGAAAAGGGGGAAATGACAATGGACCCCCAGGAAATAATGATGATAATTATCAGATCATACTTTGAAAATCTGTATTCCACAAAAATGGAAAACCTAGAAGAAATGGACAGCTTTCTGGACAGGTACCATTTACCAAAATTCAATGAAGATCAGATTAATTACCTAAACAGGCCTATAACCCTTAAGGAAAATGAAGGTGTCATTAAAAGCCTCCCCAAAAATAAAAGCTCTGGTCCAGATGGTTTCAGTGCAGAATTCTACCAGACATTCAAAGAAGAATTATTACCATTACTCCTCAAACTATTTCACACAGTAGAAACTGAAGGAATATTGCCAAATTCCTTTTATGAGGCCACAATAACCCTAATACCCAAGCCACTCAAAGACACAACAAAGAAGGCAAACTACAGACCAATTTTCCTCACGAATATTGATGCTAAAATTCTCAACAAAATTTTAGCAAACCATATACAACAATATATAAAAAATATCATCCACCTCCACCAAGTAGGCTTCATCCCAGAAATGCAGGGCTGGTTTAACATACGAAAAACCATAAATGTTATCCATCATATAAACAAACTAAAGGAATAAAACCACATGATCATATCCTTAGATGCTGAAAAGACCTTTGACAAAATACAACACTCCTTTATGATAAAAAACCTGGAGAGATCAGGAATAAAGGGAGAAGACCTAAATATAATAAAGGCGGCTTACAAGAAGCCCACAGCCAGCATCAAACTTAATGGAGAACAACTCAAAGCAATCCCACTAAAATCAGGAACTAGACAAGGATGTCTTTCTCCCCTTATCTGTTCAATATAGTTCTCAAAGTTTTAGCTAAAGCAATAAGAGAACGAACGGAGATTAAGGGGATACAAATAGGAAAGGAAGAATTGAAACCATCTCTATTTACAGATTATATGAGTGTATACATAGGTGACACACAAAATTCTTCCAAGGAACTTCTACGGCCAATAAACACCTTCAGCAATGTAGCAGGATACAAGATTAACTCAAAGAAATTAGTAGCCCTTCTATACACTAAAGACAGAAGAGCTGAAAAAGAAATAAGGGAAACATTAACCTTCATAATAGCTGCAAATAGTATTAAATACCTTGGAGTAATTATAACCAAAGAAGTAACAGATCTATTTGACAAAAATTTTAAATTACTGAAGAAAGAAATTGAAGTGGATATCAGAAAATGGAAAGCTCTCCCATGTTCCTGGATACGTAGGATCAACATAATAAAAATGGCAATTCTACCAAAAGCAATCTATAGATTGAATGCACTGCCCATCAAAATCCCAACACAATACTTTTTGGACCTTGAAAGAACAATACTCAATTTCATTTGGAATAACAGAAAAGCCAGGATTGCCAAAACAATTTTGCTCATCAAAAGAACCTCAGGAGGCATCACCATCCCTGACTTCAAGTTATACCGTAGAGCTACAGAAATAAAAACAGCCTGGTACTGGCATAAAAAACAGACTTGTCGATCAGTGGAATAGAAATGAGGATCCAGACATTAACCCAAACCCTGTGAACACCTGATCTTCGACAAAGAGGCCCAAAATATTCAATGGAAAAAAGATAGTATCTTTAACAAATGGTGTTGGCATAGCTGGATGGTAGTGTGTAGAAAAATGCAAATAGATATAAGCCTGTCACCCTGCACAAAACTCAAATCCAAGTGGATCAAAGACCTCACCATAAACCCAGCCACTTTAAACTTGATAGAAAAGAAAGTGGCAAATACACTTCTACGAATTGGCACAGGCGACCACTTCCTAAATATAACACCAGTGGCACAGACACTAAAATCAACAATCAATAAGTAAGATCTCCTGAAGCTAAGAAGCTTCTGTAAGGTCAAGGACTCTGTCAATAGAACAGAACGACGGCGTAGAAAATGGGAAAAGATTTTCACCAACAGTACAAGTGATGGAGGACTGATTTCTAAGATATATAAAGAACTCAAGAATCTAAAGCCTGGGGGGGGGGAAAGAATCTAAAGCCCAAAACCTTTAATAACCTAATCAAAAAATAGGTTTCAGATCTAAAAAGAGGTATTCTCAGCAGAAGAATTACGAATGGCTGAAAGGCACCTGAAAAAGTGCTCATCATCTTTAGCCATCAGAGAAATGCAAATCAAAACAACTTAGGGATACCACCTAACACCTGTTAGATTGGCTAAGATAAAAGACACAGATGACAGGCTATGCTGGAGAAGATGCGGAGCAAGGGGAACACTCCTCCATTATTGGTGGGAGTGTACGCTTTTTCAGCCACTTTGGAATGCAGTATGGTGGTTTCTCAGAAAATTGAGAATCAATCTCCCTAAGGACCCAGCAATAACACTTCTGAGTGTATACCCTAAAGATGCACATTCACATTTCAAAGGCATTAGCTCAAATATGTTCATAGCAGCGTTATTTGTAATAGCAAGAACCTGGAAACAGCCTAGATGTCCCTCAACTGAAGAATGGATTAACAAACTGTGGTCCATCTACACAATGGAATACTACTCAGCAGTAAGAAAAAATGATATCCTAAAATTTGCACGCAAATGGATGGATTTGGAGAATATCCTCCTGAGCGAGTTATCCAAAACCCAGAAAAATAAGCAAGGGATGCACTCACTCATTAGTGGATTCTAAACAAACAAACAAACAAATAAACAAGAAAATAAGCAAAGCATTCCCAAGTTCCAAACCACAACCATTAAACAGCTTGGGAACAGAAACACCTTGGAGCCTACTCTCCCTAGAGGAACACCTGACTCAGTCTTGAGGTTGGGGGGAGAAAACTGGATCTGCCAGGAGTGGAGGCTGAAATAAGGAATATTGGGACAGTGGGACCTTGGGACCACCTGCCACCTGCCCAGGATTGGGGGTGGCTGGGGAGTTGTGGAGAAGAGAGAATGACCTGATGCTGTGGGAGGGGGAACGGACCTTGAATAAGGATATACAAGGATAGAAAGTATGACTTCTTTGTTCATAATAATAAAACATAATAAAAAAAGAAAAAAATTTCCTCTAACCTTGAAACACTAAGCCCTAAATGGGATGTCTCCATCAAATCTCTACGCTCAGAACTCAGGAAACCCATGGAAGGGAGACAGAAAGAGGGTAAGAACCAGAAGGGGATGTAGGAAACCAAGAAAACAAGGTCTTCTAAATACAGCAGAACTGATGCATATATGAACTCACAGAAACCAGAGCTACATGCACAGGGGCTGCACCTAGTTGGGGTCCTGGATCTGAAAGAAGTAGACTCATACTTCTATCTCTACCCTAGAAGCAATCTCCAATCAATAATCACTTACAAATAAAAATTTAGTTTCCTCCAAGGAAGCCTCACTGGGCAAACAAATCTAATCTACTCTTACTTAAGGATGGGCCCCATGCCCAGCACTAGATGGCCAACAGAAAAGAAATTCAATAGCATCTTTGGAGATTCCTTGTCTCAAAGTCATGTCAGCTCTCTGTCTGTCTGTCTGTCTGTCTGTCTGTCTGTCTGTCTGTCTTTATATTTTTTTTATCTTTTTAACTTTCACTTTACTTTTTCCTCTTTTTTTTTTAACCCTACAGATCCTTTGCATATATATTATGGCTTCCAGTTTTGAGCATTATGGGATTCTTGAGTGTGCAAATGAGTGGGTCTCTCTGTGTCTATATCTGTTTATTGTACTTTCTCTTAGTATCTGAATGTACCAGATCTCATCTGATTTTGATAGCTGAGAAAGGTTAGGCCTGGTTAGTGCTTGAATGGTAGAAACAGAAATGAAGTGAATCTGGATGGTAGGTGAAGTGGACAGAACCTAGTAGAGGGAGAGGAAACTGCAATCAGGATATATTATATGAAAAAAATCTAGTTTCAATAAAAGAAAAAATCTCTACTTTAAGTTCTCCACCCATCAAACATTTTAAAGCGTCAATTTATTATTATTGCCAGTATATCAATAAAAGCACTTTCATGAGCAAGTCTAAATGATCCTGTATTATTGTAAAAGAGTACAGTTGGAGCAAAGTATAATTGCATTTCTTTTATGCTGAAATGACAGGTCTTTTTCTTAGGTCATACTCACACAAAACTATTAAGCTTATATTCTAATAAGCTACATTCAACATTTTAAGCACACCATCTTTATTGGTTTCTTTCTATACTCCATTTCATTTACTGATCTGCATTTCTGTTTATGCCAGTGTCATCTAATACTGCCATGACTTGCTCAGCAAAATGCTGCCACTTCTGGCAACTGACCAAGCTTACACAATGTGCTTTCACATAAAAGCTTCCTCATAGCAGACTACTATGTGAACTATTTTGGTATGGATTTTATAGTGCTGCTTTGTAATTAAATGAGAGAAAATTAAGGATCCAATTTCAAATTAACTTGTTCTAAGTCATTATCTATCATTCTGACTAGAAAAACAGTAGGCTCTGTGTGTCATTTGAATAATATGCAGCAAGTGGTAGAGGCATGTACCTTATCCTAAGTCTTAATAAAATGTAGGGGTATATAAAAATCACAAATCATCTATGGAGATTCATTCCTTAAACTAAGATAGCATCTACAGGCTTTTGTAAAATTTACTAAATAAAAATGCTACTGTAATTTAACTTAAAGTATTTGAAATGAGCTCATCATGTGTCTTTTAGAAAAATATATTTGTGAAAGTTCTAAAATGTTTAGTGATGAATTTGGAGTTTTATAATCATTAAAATTCAAGTGTGGATATAAATATAGAAAGGAAAACTTGCCCATTACTAAAACCAGTATGATATGAAGAGTCAAAGCACATGCTCCCTTGTAAGGTTAATGAAATAAATAATGCCATTATTTGTATGTCATTTACTAAGCATAAATTTTCAGTTCAGGGTCAGAAAAAAAACTTTCAAATGTTGATTTTGAAAATATATGAATATATACAATTAATATTGTAGAGTGTTTATTTTTTATTGTCAATATAAGTGGGTCTTGTGTCAATGTTAGGTCATAAATCAAGAAATTTTTTTTTCCATTTGGTATTTGTGAATTCCCAGGCACATACAAAGATAGAAAAGCTTCTTGATTGCCAAAAAGGAATTGATCTATTATCAGCCATTGATGTCAGAAGTAAGAAAATGTAAAGTGATTGCTGGTTATTCTTACCTCCCATGATCTTACTTCTGCCAATTGGACTGTGATCCCAGTAGAATGAAGCAGAAGCAAATATTTCAAACTTTAACAATAGAAAATCAATTAGAAGATAGGATTTTACATTTCTATCAGCTTTCTGATAATTTTTTTTGCTCAATATTTTTAAAGAAATAATGTTTATGTATTTTTATTTTATATGTATGTGTGTTTTGCCTTTGAGTACGAGTGTGCATTCCAGGAATACAGTGCCTGTGGAGGCCAGAAAAGGGCTCTGGGTCCTTTTGGAGTTGGAGCTAAAAATAGCTTTGAGTTGCCATGTCGATGATGTTGGAAATCGAACCTTGTTCTTCTTTAAAAAAGAGTAGCCAATGCTTTTATCAGCTGAGACATTTCTCCAGTCCCTGTTGCTCTCTTTCTTCTCAGATGAACACTCTAGGAACTAGTGTGGTTTTGCTGAGGAACACAGTCACTTTTGTTTTGAAACAATTTCTGGTGAGACTATTTAAACAAATGTAAGATTAGAATATAAAAATTAAACATTATTTTGTTCTTAAAAAACAACTTATTTGTCACTTATAACACAAATTCATCTGGAATGAAATTCTTAAATACACAAATTCAAAATCCAGATGATTCTACTGGCTTAAAAACAAAAAGCAAAAACATCTAATTTGTGCTTGGGGTACAGTTAAGTTGTAGAGTACTTAGTTAATGTGAACAAGGCTCTAGGTTTAATATTCTGCATTAACAAAACAAACAAAATTACCTTTTTAATTAGAAAATGAAAGAAAAATACAATTAAGTGATTACAGAACCCACCAAAACCAACAACATATTTTCTTTGCATAATCATAGGCTTAACTTTACATCCACGTGTTACGTGTATTTTACAGTCTTTGCTAAGTCCCTGTTTCCATAGTATGTAATATGATTCAATCATTTCCTAATGTTTCCGCCTCTAGTGATTTTGTTTCCTCAAAAGAGATGTAAAAGTCATAGAAAAGTTCCACTAATTTCTTCATTTTCCTTAAGTCAAGTCAATTGGTTGAATTATGCTTATGAGTAGAGTAAAACAAAGAAATATGTTTTGTATGACCTCATTTTAGCACATCACTGACCTTTAAAATCCAACTTTCATCTACCACAAGAACAACAACAAAATCCACATATTGAGTTTGATACAAATCCAGGGAAAATGCTGACTTTCTATGGTATTTAAAAAATGGCTATGTTATTTAGAAATTTTAATCATTTTAGTTATTATATAAATGCTAATATAATCTCAAAACTCATTTAAAGTTAGAGTGAAAAACTCTATTATGATAAATCCATCCTACATCTTTTGGCTTGACAAATTTTACTAAATCATGTTTTCTTTTGTTTGCTTTTCATCCATTCAGAAAACAGGCATCTACTTGGTTTTCTGCTACTTTAAATCTAAACTTCCCTTATATTTCTGTGGTTCAGAAACCAGACTTCCTTTTCTCTGTTCAGCATTGTGTACAACTTCCTTTTAAAGTACTTTCTGTGCCAGATGCCAAGCAAAGTACTGAAGGTAAAAGAAGGCCAAAACTTTGAAGTTTGTGTAAAAAGGTTCTTGGAAGAAGAATCTGAAAAATTAAATGAATAGTTTTCACTCTTGGACACAATAGAGCTTGTTAGTTTTCTATTGTTGGATTAACAAAGAAATATAAATACTTTGTACACCCTTCTCATTTTATCACATTGTTGGCTTTAATTTTTTAAATGTGTGTGCTTGTGTATTCATAATTGTGTGTGTTTGTGTGTGTGTGTGTGTGTGTGTGTGTGTGTGTGTGTGTACATGAGACAGAGCCCATGTTTGGAGGTTAAAGGAGAAGTTGTTGGAGTTGGTTCTGTCTTTCTACCATATGGATCCTGAGGACTAATTTAATTTTAGGTTGTTGGACTTGGTGGATAAGGTCTTTATCTACTCAGCTGCCTTATCATTCTTACACTGTTTATTTTAAAAATGCAATTTCATCTAAACTTGTATAGATTTTCTTTATTTCTTCCCATGTTTTTTCTGATATACAAGACATTTTCTCTCATGACTATGTATTCACTACTTATCTTAGTTTTATGACAAAAGAAATTTAAAGGAGAAAAGTCTTTATTTTGGCTCATAATTTAAAAGGATACAATCTATCATGGCAGGAAAGACATGATGACAGTTTTATATTGCAGATTATGAACCAGACAGTCATATTGCATTGATATTTAGAAACATCTAGAGATGAATGTTAATGCTAAGCTTTCTTTCTACTTTTTACACAGTATGAGTAGCAAAGATCATGGAATGGTGATTCCTACATTTAGCTTGGGTCTACAGATCAATGCATCCAACCTAGAAAAGCTCAAACACACACACACACACACACACACACACACACACACACACACACACGCACACACTTTTATCTTTTATCCTTGGAATTTCTAGATTCTATTAATTAAACAATATAAATCATCATAGCCTTTGTCTCCATTCTAGAAGTTCTGGTATTTTCTGGCTCCCAACAATCTTCTACTGTTATAATACCAGAAAATCTGTTGCTTTCCTAGTGACCAGAACTTCTTATGGGATGCACACTTTCTTAAAATAAGTGAATGATTTTGCTGATACTAAACTTCATCCTGAAAATACATTTGCAACTCCAATTTACTTAATTTCTATATATTTCTGGAGGCTTAGTTCTATTTGTGCTACTAGAATGAAAATTTCTGTATCTGTTGCTGTCCACTGGGCTGCTCCTCTCTCTTAGCCCAAATCCTCTACACATGTAGCAGTGGTTGTCAACCTTCCTAATGCTGTGACTCTTTAATATAGCTCCCCATGTTGTGACAATCCCAACCATAAAATAATTTTTATTGCTACTTCAAAACTGTAATTTTCCTACTCTTATGAAATATAATGTAAATATCTGTGTTTTCTGGTGGTCTTGGGTAATCCCCATAAGAAGATTGCAACCCAAACTGGTTGCAGCATAAAGGTTGAGAACTACTGACATATACCATGTGTGTCTCAACCATTCATTATTTCCTTTAAGCAAGTGTTTATGTTTTTCTATATTACTGATACTATCTTCAAAATCAGTTCAAATTTGTGCCTTAGCAGGTAATTGAGCAACTAGGAAAATAAATGATGAAACAATGCAATAGGTATTATTTTGGTGGGAAAATTATGAAAAATGAGTGAGGAGTGAAGAGAAGATGACAGACAGAAAAACACAAATAGGTAAAGAGAGCAAAAGAACTGTAAAGTCACACAGATTATGTAAAATGGAAGTAACAAGACAAGGAAACTGCAAAGATAAGAGACTAACCAGGAAGTAAAGCATCTCAGCTAAAAATTTCAAAGTAGAGCAATTATGGATGGTTGGTGATAAAATTTACCGTGTGCCCATGCATGTAAACTGTTAACCGGCAGCATTAAATTCTCCTCTGTTTCCTAGGTGCTAATTTCCACTTATAGTAAATATTACTGGGGGATGAGGTAAACAGAACTCTAGCATAATCTCGACCAACTTTGTCCTTTCATAATTCCTTGACTTTGAATGTGAGTAAAGTCTGTGAATATATGTCCATCTTGCAATGATTATATAGCATTTTATGGTAAATGGAATTTTGTAGTACAAGACTAATTGAATGAATTGAATCACTAACAATCATTAATGGAAGGTTAAGTTTTTTCCCAAAAGATAAATTTGACACATAATAAAGATTCAAAAAAAGAAAATTTCTCCATTGTTGGATTTAATGAGGGAGGTGTCCATGTAGCAAGAAATATGTGTTCACCATGGACAAGGAAATTGAGACATCAGGTTTCTAGTCACAAGGAGCTGAATTATCTCACAAATGTATAAGATTGGAAGTGGATTCTGAGCCTCGGATAACAGTCCAGCTATCCAGACACACAATAATAGCCAATGTTATAACCAGATTTACTACATACAGAACTTGGAGCTGATGGGTGTTATTTTAAGCCCGTAAATGTGTCATAATGTGTTAGTGTTTAGTTTGAATCTGGAATGCCTATAAAGGCCCATGTGTTTGATTTTTTGTTTTGTGCTTGATGTGCTATCGGGATTTGATGGGATATTTAAGATATAGGGCTTAATAGAAAAAAGTTATGCCATGTAGGTGTGTGCAATTGAAGGGAAAATTGGGAGCCTGGGCCATTCTTGTTTATCTTCATTTTTCAACCACCATGAGGCAAACAACTATACTGCAATGCATTCCTGGTAAAATGTATTATGTTGCCACAGACCCAAAACTGTAGGACATCTGAGCCTTGGATTAAAATCTTTAAAATAGTGAATCCAAATAAACCTACCTCCTTCAAAGTTGATTACTCTGGGGATCTTTGTCACAGTGATAAAAAAAAGCTGAACAAAACATTTAGAAAAATAATATAGGGTATAAGTTTCATATACTAAAATGTACTCATTTTAAGTGTAAAGTCTGCTGAGACATGACACATGCATGTGCCACTATAGTTAAGATATAGATTATTTGTGTCACATACAAAATTTATTTGTGCCCTTTTACTATTGCTGTCCACCAAATATCAAGTTTTCTTGCTACAGGAATACATGACCAGCAAAGGCATAACAATATGGGAGCCCAGGGGAGAAAACATATTTCTCTGATTCAAACAATCAGAAGGCAGAGACAGGAGGATCCTGAGTTCAAGGACAGATTGGGATACAGAGAAAAAGGACAATAATAAAAAGAGATGAGGGATGGATCAGGCTCACTAAATCACAAAATTGAGAGTTTCTCACTGATTATAAATACTGTGTTGAACTGTTTACATCTTGTAATTTGGCTAACCAGTGAATCTTCTCTTTATTCTTACAATGGGGATAAAAATAAATCAAGATAAAAAAATACTAAATAACATGATTTCATCTACAGATAGCAGCATTAGAAGCAGATATGTAGGCTGATCTTATAGGAATACTCTTTTAGAATGTTTTCTTTGTTCTTTTCCATATCATTTTTTCTTACTTTATGGGGGAAAATACAATATTTGGGTTTTGATAACATGGTTGAAGTGTCAGGATGATGGTCACATACCTTAGGGATGACAAATGAAGACAATGAGATGGATTCTCTGATAGCATTGAGTTTTCCTTACAGTCCTCATGGAACAAATAGATTTTTGATTACATGAAAGAAAAAAAAGAAACAAAATAAACCCCACAAATTTTAAAGAAACCATTTGTCATGTTTTCAACACTTAATGCAAATTATAATTATTGGATCATATTTTCCTAATGGAACACCTATTTTATTATAAGAATCTTATGTATTATCCTCTGGCTCCTTCTGATACTACTTGTCCATCTTTCCACACTGATTTTTCTGGGTTTCTGTTTGTGTCTCTGTTATTTTCCTCATGAATCAACCTTGTACACTTATCCTAGCTTATCTGACAATTAGTCTATTCTACTGTATAAAAGAACACAACAACAAAAAAACAAGACAAGACAAAACAAAAACTTATCTTAGAGTAATTATACAACAATTAACCTACAGAAGACTCTAAAATGATTTACAACTAATATAAATTCACAACTTGACTCTCAGCATGTTTAATGTGTGTGCTTTTCTTAACATCAACTTTAGGTTGTCCTTTCCAGCCCCATTTTTAGGAAAAAGTAAAAGAACTACAAGTAGATAGATTATATGATGGAAAACACCCTGTGAAATCCATCATTCAAGGAATACAGGATATTGGATAGTGTGACCTGTGATTTATAGGTGGGAAGACACCACTTATCATCTCTGGGAAGATCTGTTATACCTATTGGCTGTGCTCATGCTGTGTAGTATATTGTTTTCTAGGTAGGGTAAATTTCATATCTTGTTAGAGTTGTTTATTTCCTTTGTACATCCATGAAAGTGGGAAAGTAATAAAAGATGCTCATAAGGTAGCTCATGGGCTACTAACTTTCATTCTCAGTCTTGGAGACTGAGTGTGAAAATGTGGACTTGTGGGTCACAGCATGGTCTGGTTGTTTGAAGAATGTTGCTTGAGAAAAATAGAGATAAAAGAAGAACTGCAAATAGCAGGAAGGTGACATTTGCTCATGGCTGTATGGTTTCTGGGTTGTTTGTTATCACGATAAGAATAACAACTGAAGATGGGTAACATTCCAAATTCATTAAATCAAATAGGGAAATAGAAAATTTAGCAACAGCTACTGAAAATTCAGATCAAGAATATTGAATATGCTTTTTAAAACCTAGATACATTTTCTTCAATTTAGTACATTTCCTGTGCATATAAGACCTTTTAAGTTTGGTGTAACTTGTAAATACTAGTTCTTAAATAAAATGAAGTTGATTAAAATGAAGCGATCTACATATTAGAGTATATACAAAATCCAATTCATAATCAAATATTTTTACTTGACTACTACTTCTATTTTGTTGTTAATATTTTGCACTTATGTAATTGTTAATTCTCCCAACCTAAAGCCTTAGGTCAGAGTTTTTAAAATCTGATAGAAAAACTAGCTTATTTGAAAACCACTAGTAATCATTTGTACTTCTAGGCAAATGCATTGTCCTGGACAAATGAAAAGCAGGGACCTCTTGTCTTCCTTTGAGCTATTTTAATCATCAGCTTTATTCTTTTTTAATTAAGTTGTTTTATTTTTTTAAAAAAAAATTGCCAGCACAAAGTCAAACTGAATAATTAGTCTAATATATAGTCTGTATACTTTCCCTGAAACATTGCTTTGAGATTTGGTGGCAAATATATTCTTCATGAGATGCTTTGAATCCCCAGTATCTTTTCTGCCCATGTTGACCAATAAAGTGGAAGTTGTAGTGAGTAGAAAGAGAAAGATGAATGATAGTAATTTGATTTGACATTCTATTTTGGTTTCTAATATCAGAGGTGGGGCTCATATTGATCATTACCAGGATGTTCCTTGAGGAAAGAGATGAGAGAAGAATTGCAAATGGCCGGAAACTAGGTCACTAACTTGTGAATGGTAGATGAAAACAAAGGCATAGGTCAAGTACTGCCTAGGGACTAGAAGCAGGAAGTTAGCTAGGAGAGATCTAAAGATGAGGAAATGAAGTAAAAGGCGATTGTGAATTTAGGTATGTGAAAGTTATAAAACAAACCTACAAGTTTCAATTTGTTCTACAATGAAATAAAGGTGAGAAATACAGTTGTAGACTTTCCTTTTTATAACTCAAAATTGTTTTAAAATCTTAAAAGCTTTATTGTAAAAAAAAAAAACCCCACAAATCAATCAATCAACCACACACCAAAACTAACCAGACCCAAATTTGTTCATCTCACTGACCTTCTATACAGTCAGGGAAGTCACTAAGAATATAAGATGTGGAGCTTCACATTTAATTTTATCCTTTCAGCACTGAATATATTTTATAAATTTATCCACCATCAACCTCCCAAAATCTATGACAGAATTAGAAGTAGAAAAACATTCATGTGCTATTACCTGCATCCAGTCCTTCCTCATACTCTTCTATTTAGCCATTTTTGATTCTTTAACTTTGTCATATTGCAGCTACACAGACATTTGTTTATAAATATTATTCCTAGATTACATAAATGAGAGAAAATATTTTTCTTTTGTGTTATTGACCACACTTACTATACATATGCCTATCAATTTTCTGCAAAATTCTAAATTTCATATTTCTTTAGAGGAAAGTATCATATATATATATATATTTGTATATATATATATACATAACTTTAGATATTCATACATATATTGATTATAAACTAGGTAGATTCCATTTCTTTGATGTAGTGACTAAAGCAGCAATGAAAATTGGAGTGCAAATAGCTCTATGGTAGGGTATGGATTTCTCTGGTTATATGTCTAGGAATGAAATGGCTGGGTCACATGGTGGTTCTATTCAGTTGTAGATTTTCAGAGTCAGCTTTAAGGCTGAAAGAACCCCTAACTACAGTAGAATTTTTATGCTCTAATAGATTAAGACCATTAAATTTAGATAAAGACATCTATCTTAAGTGGTGGAAATTTTGGGGGAGAGATAGTGTAAAAGCTGCATGCCTTTTACCACTAAACATAAGGATGATTTTTGCCTTTGAGATAGGTTGTTACTTTTCATCACAGGCTGATCTAAATTTACTATGTAGCCCAGTATAGTCTGAAACTCATAACTCTCCCAACTCTACTTCTCAGGGGCTGGGGCTGTGCCCAGCTATTGTACTCATTTGAAGAGTCATTGGAAAAACACAGAGAAAATTTCATAACCAAGGGGAGGAATCAATCTTTGATGATAATTACTCCAGAAAGTAACTTTTGATTACAGTGATAGTGACCAAAGAATTGAAGATCACTCAGCTGAGCCACAACACTTCTATTTTACACATTTATTTTACTGGTTTATCAAAGATAGCTATTAATACATTCTTTCTCTCATAGAGGAAAAAGCTAAATATAAAAACGTATAAAGGTATGGTATCTGTTTCTTTGTATGGAAGTATACATGCAAACAAAGTATTTTAGAAGATTATTCATGAAAAAATGTAAAACCTTAAAAGAAAATAAAAATACAGTATGGAGAGAATAGTGATTTTTCCAACACTTTATCCCCATTATCCTACATTATTCCAGCTATGCATACATATTACCATGACACACTTTATATTGATCTTTTTATTGTCCTTATTTTTTTATACTCATTCAAATGCATACACAACCAAGGTAGGTAAATTGTTTTGTTCACATTCTGAGTCAATTTTTAATATGGAGTATGTGCTTAATAAATATTTCATTAATGATTAGCTGAGTTATTATAGTATGTATTATAGACCTGTACAAAGCATCAAAACACAAAGCTAAAAAGCATCTGAATGATGATTAAGAAAGACTTTCTATAGAAACTGATCTTTATAACTATAGTAAAGCATAGATAATAAGCACATAGATAATAAGCAAAATACTTTCAGAGGTGTCTTATTAGATCTAGAATAATGGTCTCTAAGATAGACTATTTAACATAATAGTTCGTTTTTTTGTTTTTATATTTTGCTTGGTTTTGTTTGTCCTTTGGTTTTAGTTTTTGAGACAGTGTTTCTCTATGAAATAGCCCTGGCTGTCTTGGACCTTGATTTCTTGGCCTATAGACTACGCTAGCCTCAAACTTATAAAGATCCTCCTGCCTCTGCCTCCTGAGTTCTGTAATTTAAAATGGGCACCACCAGGGATGGTGCTAATGGAAAGAGCTTCTTTCCTATACATGCTGCAGTGAGTTGCCTGCTTTTTTCTAGGAGCAACAACCCTATAGCTGGCTCCTATTCCCATTCTATCCCTAACTAGTTACCACTCTGTTTTCATGAGATCCACATACTGAAAACCTAACTTGATTCTTTTCTAAGCTTGGCCACATTGTATTTCTCTCTTTCAATTAACCAGATGTTGTTATAGAACATTATTTTAAGATGTGTTGCATTCATTAATGCTGTGGAACATTTGTTTAATGATGCAAAGATGTGTTGCATTCTTTTTTGTTGCATTTGTTCAACTCTGTGAAGCTGGTACTTTGCCTGTCTAAATCACTTGATTGATCTAATAAAGAGCCAAATAGACAATAGCAAGTCAAGAGAAAGGATAGATAAAGGAGCTGACAGGCAAAGAGAATAAATGGAAGGAGAAAAGAAAGAAAAGAGATTGAGGAGCAAGAAAAAGAAGAGGACATCTAGGGCCAGTCACCCAGTTACACAGCCAGCCACAGAGTAATAAATAATGACATTTATACAGAAGTAAGTTAAAATCCCAGAGGCAAAAGGTAGATGAAATAATTTAAGAAAATCTGGCTCAAAATAAGCCAAATTAAGGCCATGTAATTATAAGAAAGAATAAGCCTCTGTGTGATTTATTAGAGAGCTGAGTAGCAGCCCCCCCCAAAAGGAGCAAAGAGTAGAAACAACCAACAAAATGTACTTAAACTCAAGGCTAATATTATGTGACACAAGAAGTCCATAGTCATTATATATTATTTATGTTGAAATATTTCAGTGTGACACAAAGAAAAAATTAAGATTAAATTATATTTTTATAAAAGCATACTTACTTCTCCAATCAGACACTTGAATACCTGAATATAAACAATAACAATAAAAACAAAATTATCATCTATATGTTTGTATATAATGCCACATACTTCCAAAGCTCTTATTTCTCTCATAAAATACCCTACTGGGAAAGGGATACTTGCTACCATTTTACTCATGATAAAAACAGATTAAGAATATGGATTGTAATTTATCAAATTCCATAAAACAACTTCATCTCTGGCTTTATACTATTAATCCTTAGGCATAAGAAGAAGGAGAGACAATTCTCTAGTGGGAACTCCTCTCTACAGGAACCCAGCTACACTCATGGTGTCAACGACCTATAGAGGGAGTAGAAGCACATAAGGAACTTAGAACAAGACACAGAATGTAATTATTTTATTTTAAATGTCTTTGCTTATATTACATCTGATAAAGCAAGTTGAGTGAATTCCATGTTGTTTAAACCATTATAAATAAGAATGCATTAACTTGATATGGTGAAGCATTATTTGAAAGTTAGATGCAAGAAGATTGTTACAAGTTTAAAGCCAGTCTGCTCTGCCTAATGAGTTTCGGAATAGTCTGAATTACATAACCAGAATTCATGTAATTTGAATTGGGAGATATGTAATAAGACTAATCCACCTAATTAAAGAAATATTTTTAAACATGAAAAACATATCTGAGTGCCAATAGAAGAAATAAACCCATTATAAATAAAAGTGAAATTTTCTTTTTAAGAGATCAACAGCTATCACATTAGCTAGAAAAGAAAACAGTGAAAGCATTTTATTTTGGTTGTCATATTAAGATAAAGATATAAAGTAATATAACAAATTTCTTTATAAATTAAAGAATAAGAATCTAATCCTCAGTTTTAAATATTGTATCTCAAAAATTAAACTCTCTCCATAAAGTAATCAATATATAACTCATCCTTATTAAAGAGCTATATTTATAAATGTTCCATAATATTGAACAGTTTATTATTCAATATAAAAGTCACAAAATGAAACACTTGGAATGTGAGCTAAATTCATTTACATTCCAAGTGCAAAATTGCCAATATTAATATTACAGGATCAAGTTAAAATTTTGTTACCAGTATTAAAATTAGCCGTAGCCCATTTAATTATTTAAAGGAATTATAGTATCATCAAGGGTAATTACATAGGTAGAAAAATCAATTATATAAGACTCATGTAAAGTTTTAAAATACAAAGAGCAGTTGGTATATAGCCAGTACAAATGAACCTGATACTTAGCCAAGAAAAGCATACCACGGTAGTTCTGCCAGAATTTATGTAAAATAAAATTACATAGTTTTTAGTGGTGCTGTCTTAATGTTCGTATAACACAGAGACTTTAGTATTTTGGAGTAAAGAACAAACATTTAAAAGCATATAACATTGTATGTGGGTGCCACTGATCAGGCTGAAAAGTGGATTATACTTTAGATTAGTAACCCTTATTCCCACGTCCTACATCCAGCACACATTTTCTTATATATTATTATACTTCCCATCTGAGTGAAATACTGTAAGGAAGATATAATGATTGCATTTATGAGAATTGCAGTCTCCTAATTGGATGGCGACTTGAATGTAATTCCTTATGCTAACCCTTAGTTTGCTGAGATGGAGCCAGTGTTCTTATGTGTCTTCCCAGGGCTACAAGGCAAAGCTGGGATTGGGAGGGACAGTTTTCTCATTTTTTGACCAAAATCCATTTTTTAGGTAACATACTTAATTTATGTTTCAAAGATGTGACTTTACAAAAACACTCAAGATATTTATACATCAAAATAAGAATAAGTATGAAGATGTTCATAACATTGATAAAACATGATTATAAAATAACCAATCTTTCATAAAATCATTGGATCAATTTACCATTATTTTCCCAAACCAAGCAAAGTGAATTTATATTGGGCCATATGACCTCGTGGGAAGCAAAACATAGGTTCAGTGAAACCTAATTCCAGTCAATGAAATTCTTTGCCAGCTCTAAAAATCCAATAACTTCAACAATTTTGAAGATCAATATTTGAATCAATTCATCTCTATTCAAATCCATTATGGATAGTCTTTAAACGATTGGATCAACTTCTATGTGACACATTTTGGCTCAACATACAGATTTACCACTAAGACTTTAATCCCATCCTATGTTTATGAGCCCTTGATATTCTACTGAAATGTGTATATCTCCCAAATGCAAAACTTGTTTTCTTACATTTAAAAAAAGAGTCCCCTGTATTTCCTGGGAATAACATTTCATTTCATAGAATGGAAACATTTCATCTTTATATCTTCCAATACTGCTCTTTATAAATCCACCAAAATCTTACACAAGATTGATAATTATCCTTCTTGCCCTCTTTTTAACACAAAAAAAATAATTGTTCAAGAGCACAAAACAAAGTCAGTTAATTTTGATAAGATGCAGATATTTTTTCGACAGCTGAACACTCTGGTAAATTAAGTGACTCACTCACTGTGCCACATTACAGGGCTGAATATTAAGACTATTTTAGGATAGTCAAAATAATGTTAATTTAGAAAATGTCAAATGCTTTTCTGTGTTTGCAAACCATGAGAAAACAATCAAGGAGATGGATTATGCCTAAATACCTGAAAGATGATTACACAGATGTTATGGATTGAGTTATGCCCCCCAATAATTCCTGCACTGAAACTTAAAGCACCTCGGAATGTCACCTTATTTGGAAGTAAGGTCACTGAAACTGGGATTTGTTAAGATGAGATCATTGGAATGAGTGCCAATGTAGTATTACTGGTGTACTTATGAAACATGGACATGAGCATTTGGACATAGAGGCAAACACACACAGGAAAGTACTGAAGAGGCAGAAGGAACAGATAATCATTACAGGACAAGAAGAAAAAGCTGCAACAGACTGTTTTTCCACTCAGCTCTCAGAAGCCGACATACTGGTTTGAGCATTTGGCTTATAGAATCCTGAAGCATTAAGCTTCTGAGTATTTTTTAAAAATAGTTTATTTTTATTTTATATGTATGGGTATATTTTTCCTGCATGTATATATGTGCATTATGTATGTGCAGTGCCCAGAAAAGAGTGTCAGATGTCCTGGAACTGTAGTTACAGAAGTATGAGTTTCTGGCCCAGACTAGCCCCAAGATCCATACCAGCTGTCCCAAATAGACTGCTCACAGCTGCTTGGTCCCAAATAATCACAAAGTCTTATATTAATTACATTCTGCTTGGCCTATGGCTCAGGCATATTGCTAGCAAGCTCTTACTTCTTAACTCAATCCATTTCTATTTATCTGTCTTTTCGCATGGCCTATGGCTTACCTGTATTTTTACTTGTTGTTCTCTTTATGGCAGCTTGCAGTGTCTCTCCTGACTCCACCCTCCTTCCTCTTTATCTATGCTCTGATTTCCTCCCTACTTATAAGATGCCTTGTCATAGGCCAAAACAGTTCCTTTATTAACCAATGATATTCGCAGCATACAAAAAGACACCCCACATTAGTTGTGAGCCAGCACATAGGTGCTCTGAACTGAGCTCTGTAGGCTGCAAGAGTAGCCCATGTTTCTAATTGCTGAGTCAGTTCTCCATTAACAGACTTATATAACTATTCAGTTTATGAAAGTTTGTTACAGCCTTTAAGAACTAATAACAAATTGCCTATCTAAAGTTTCAGAGAAAGTAATATTTTAAGACATCACTTCGTATTAATCAATCAAAAGTCATAAAATAAGATCTATAGAGGTAATAAATACCCAATAAACTCTTTAATGTTTATGAAGGTCTGTATTATATGTGATGGCTTTTTAAATTATTTGGATTCTCCAAGGTGACTAGGAAATTCAATTAAACAGAAATTAAATTTTTAAATTAATTTGGTTTTTATAGTTCATTGTATATATGGAGGTTTCCTAAAAGCCTTGTATTAGAGATTGGATAGTAAACAAAAATTATGGTATGGTCTTTGCTGAAGTTTACAGTTATATGGAATAAAGTGAGCATGTCTTTATGTCTGTGCTGTATTCTATTTGTGTCCTTGTGCGAATATTTCTGTGTATGTCTATATGTGTGTATGACTATGTGCATCTGTGTGTTTGTCTTTGAGTGTGTGCCTGTGTGCTGAATTCATGTGTTTTTTGTACGTAAATGTATATGAATGTCTGTATATATGTGTGTCTGTCTCTTTATGTATATGTCTATGTGTGTGTTTCAAAACTGAGTCATCTAAGCTAGTTAAGAAGCAAGAAAGAAAATAACATTTGTGTTAAAGTTTCACAATAGTTCTCTAAGATATTTATTATTTCCATTTTAGAAATCAGAAAATTGTGACACAGGGGAAGAAAGAAACTAGAAGTAATGGGATTCTGTCTCAAAATCATATTGAAAACTTGTTTGTTCTGCTAATATTCTTTTTATGAAATAAGGGTCAAAGGAGAACACATAAGTGTTTGCATAATTTATAATTTATATACTATATGTATATATAGGATTGCATTATTACTACATGTGTGTATGAGATGCATGATAAGCAAAGTTCTGCATTTAGAACTAGCATAATGGTGCATGCCTGTAATCTTGGGTAAGGAGCCTGAGGCAGGAAAATTGTGAACTGAAGTGAGCTCTGGCTATATAGTTTGATCCTGTTTCAAAATAAATAATCAAAGTAAAATATGTTTATTTCCTCTCGAAAAAAACCAGAAATTGGATTTAGTCAAAAGAACTAATATATGAAAACATCTGTAAATGTTTTTGAGAATTCATTCATGAGTACTGTATTTACATCATTTTCTCTACTCTCTCTCCATCTCTAATGATTTCTGCAATCATCAATATTTCTCAAATTCATGACTTCTTCCTTATTTGTTACTGTTATATTCCTTTCCACAGACTTCTGAGACCATTTTGAGTTGCTCATATGAACACATGTTTAGTTTGACTATTTGAGAATGAGCAATATATTAGAGGAATTAGCCCTGGAGAGACTGATTTTCCTTCATTCAGTAGCTGTTATAATAGATCTTCATCAAGGCTGGGACCTTGTGAAATCTTGAAATTTCCATCATCTATGTTGGCTGGTGTTGCTATTATATATTTCTTGGTTAGGCAACCATATTGTTGAAATTTCATGGATACAGCTTCTTTGTCTCATATATATATATATATATGAAACTCACGGAAGAGATGTAAAATGTAAAGCAGACATCAAAAGATAGTTTTTAGTTGGTAATAAAAGAAAGTGAATTAGGTGAGTCCTTTGGACTCACCAAGAAAAGATAAATAATAGAGCATTTTCTCTAAATTTGTCGATTGTTAATGGACTGGATATTATTATTATTATTATTATTATTATTATTATTATTTTAAATCTGAGTGGTGACATTTACTTTCAAATTATTTAATGATAAATTTATGTACTTTTCTATTTTAATGTGCCATATTTCACAATAAAAAGAATAAGAAATATAAGATATAACATTTTTTCAAATTCTAAACATTAGGCTAAATCTTTGACTTTGCTATCATATTTACAATTTCTTTTTATGAATTTCTTTTTTTATTTATTTATTTTGTATTTATCAAGAAAAATAGTAAAATGAATTAAAAATGCTGATAAGTTCACAATAACTATAAAGAAAATAAAAATCGTAAGCATGGCTTATCAAGGGTGATAATGCAATTAAGATTGCTACACATATATTTACTTTGTGTTCAGCTTTCCCTCTGAAATTTTTTTGCCATCCCTGTATATCTCCATTCAAGGTCTCTTCCCCCTCCCACCACATCAGGTCATTTTTTCTTCTCCACAACTCCCCATCCCCTCCCTGGGCAGGGAGCAGACAGTCCTATGGTCCCACTGACCCAATAATGCTTGGATCAGTCTCCACTCTTGACAAATCCAGTTTTGTCCCCCCTCCCTCAGGAGTGAGTCAGGTGTTTCTATAGTTGTGGTGGGATCCGAAGGGTCAGTCCAGGGTGTTTCTGATCCCAAGCTGATCAGTGGTCGTGGTTTGCAGCCTGGGCATGCTTGGCTTTTTTCTTGTTTGTTTGTTTGTTTAGAGACCACTAATGAGTGAGTACATCCCCTGCTTATATTTCTGAGTTTGTGATACCTCTCTCAGGAGGATATTCTCCAAATCCATCCACTTGCCTGTGAATTTTAGGATATCGTTTTTTTCTTACTGCTGAGTAGTATTCCATTGTGTAAATGTACCACAGTTTGTTAATCCATTCTTCAGTTGAGGGACATCTAGGCTGTTTCCAGGATTTTACTATTACAAACAATGCTGCTATGAACATAGTTGAGCTAATGCCTTTGGAGTGTGAATGTGCATCTTTAGGGTATACACCCAGAAGTGGTATTGCTGGGTCCTTGGGGAGATTGATTCTCAATTTTCTGAGAAACTGCCATATTGCATTCCAAAGTGGCTGAACAAGCTTACACTCCCACCAACAATGGAGGAGTGTTCCCCTTGCTCCACATCCTCTCCAGCATAGGCTGTCATGTGTGCCTTTTATCTTAGCCAATCTAACAGGTGTTAGGTGGTATCTCAAAGTTGTTTTGATTTGCATTTCTCTGATGGCTAAAGATGATGAGCACTTTTTCAGGTGCCTTTCAGCCATTTGTAGTTCTTCTGCTGAGAATTCCCAAGGATATAAAAAGTATTTTCAATTTTTTTTAAAGCAAATTTCCTTATTTCTCAAGATGTATATTATTGTCAGGATACTTACTCTAAATCTTTCAATTCACTCACAATAATAATAATAATAATTAGAATAATAATAAAGCAGAATGTACTGGTTAGTCATACCAGTACATGTTAGTCATACCAGTACATGTAAAATATCTAGAAGTGGCCTGTCTAATTTATTTCTTTTTTTCCTGTATACTTTTTATTATTATTATTATTAACAAAGAAGTCACGCTTTCTGTCCCTGTATATCATTATTCAAGGTCCCTTCCCTCTCCTGCCACATCATGGACTGGATATTATTAATGTAATTTTGCCTGTATATAGTTATTGTATTTATTGTATATAGTTTTTCTTTTATTAGTTATAAACTTCTTTTGTAGTAAGACGTTTCTCTGTCCCACTCAACTTGTCCCACAGCCATTTAGCCCCAAATAATCACACAAAGGATTATATTAGTTACAAGCTGTGTAACCTATGGCTCAGGCTTGTTAATTGCTAATTCCTATGCTTTAAGTTAGCCCATAATTCTATCTATGCTTAGCCATGTAACTTGGTGCCTTTTCTCATTGCAGCATTCTTATCTTGCTTTCTCTGTTTCAGACTGGTTTCTCCTCTGCTCTTCCTCTTCACAGAACTCTCTTCTTCTTGTCACCTCACCTATACTTCCTGTCAGCCTAGCTTTTAGCCAATCAGCATTTTTTAAAATCAATATTTACAGTGACAAATATTTACAGTGTGCAAAAACATAGTCCCATAGAATTTTTTTCTTTTGACACAAATGAGAAATGTGGTGATATGTTGTATATACTCTAAAGAAATGAAGATGGACTGAGGATCAGAGGACAGAGCCAGCCACAGAGTTAGCCATAGAGGTCAGGCAGTGGTGACACACCTTTAATCTTAGCACGTGGGATCCCGTGCCTCTGTTCTGAGTACTTGGAAAGCACACATGCCTTTAATCCCAGGACTAGGAAGGCTGAGACAGTAAGTGATATTGGTGGACAGAGAAAGTAATACAAGGTAGAGGAGAGAGGAGTTTGGCCCTTTGTCCTGCAACATTGCCTTCTCTTTCCCTTTTTGGCTGAGAACTCAGAGCATTCAGTCTAAGGATTTGTGGAGACTGGATCTACCCCTTTCAGCCTGAGGATTCACTGGTGTTGAGAAGTACCTGTGGCTTGTTCCTTTGTCTCTCTGATCTTCTGGCTTTACTCCCATATCAGGCTCCAAGTTTTTATTATAAGACCAATTAGGATTTGTGCATGTTATACTCACAAATCTGAAGATTTGAAACTCAGATCTATAAATAAGAAAGAACATGTGTTTGCTTTTCTGGGTCTATGTTATTACTGACTACAATAATCTTTGTATCACAGACCTATATAGTTTAATCAACAAAACACACTGTGATAACAATTACTCAACACTCTTGTATAAAACATATACTAATTACACATTGACCATGCACATATCTTTCTGATGTATACATAAAAGATATTTTCCAAGGCTGGTACTAGGTGTTTAACAGGTTGCCTTGAAAATATACTCTGAGCACATTTGGAAAGTCACCCTGTAAAAATTATTTCTAATTTTTAAATTTATATTTAAAAATACAAATATTTCCATGGATAGAATATGCATGTGGATATGTATTCCCTTTTTGTTGGAATCTCTATCAAATAGAAAGGAGGCTCAAGGAGTAAGCAATGTGTAAATGAGATGAAATTAATATGTAATCACTACTGGCTCTGAAGTCTTGATGTATCTGTTTCTGGACTATTTACATTTGAAGAAAATAAAACTCCCAGTGGTATTGACACTCTGTCCTTTGAACAATGCTAGGGTCTCTCACTAAGGCCTTTGCTGTTTGCTCTCTCTTTCTTCATTGTTCCTGCCTGATTAAGCCCACTCTTTCAAGATTTAATTCATTGTGAAATATGATAATATAAACTGTTACTTTTGTTCTTGTGTGAAAGCCATTTTTTTTACTGTGACTTTACCTGCCATAACCTGGACCAAGAAGGCTTGATTTTACACTTGAATTTTTATAAGTATGCTTTCTATAGTATGAAAAATCTTACCTCTTATTTTCAGAACTATATTTTTTTATAGTTTGTTTCCCTTCTGTATTCTTAAGAAAACTTTGAGGCTATTTTAAAGTATACTATGTCACTTTAATAGAAAATTGAAGGCCTTAAAGCTTGGAGCTTTGCCATATTTTTCTAATGAGCATTTTTTATTTATGTAAGAGAGAAAAAAAGAAGCTTTTATATGGAAGCTGATTTTAAGTTTAGACTAAGGTATCTTGATAAGAAGCAAAAATAATTTGTTATAAGATGTTTAAAATTGATCCTTTTGTCATATACATATGAATAATATATTTAAGTAACTACATAATTACACTTGTATATTGAAATACAATATTGCAAACATTCTTTGCTTTGCAAAATAAGTGGAATCCTGGAAAGTTTATAATAAAATATTGTGCAAAGATATGGAGTCAGCAATCCTGAATTTTCTTATTCCATTTGACAGTGTGGCTTCTGGAAAATACTTGGACAATTAGTGCCCTGGCCCTTATACCTTAAAAATGCATGTAATTCTGTGGCATGAGTTAGAGAAGGGCAAAGTCTTTTCATTTGGCTGTGATCCAGCATCTGGCTACATGACCCACGTGCTAGGAATACCAGGGATTTATTATAACAGGGAAGCTATTTGATCTATTGAACTTATATAGCACATGTGAGAAGGATCATATGAATCTGAGTAAGAGAATAGTCTCTGAAAATAATTAATTGAAACCTTTAAGAAAGGAAGGTCTAAGGTAAAGACTTTCCTCTTGACATTGTAACATGTGTCAAAAGTGCTAAACCATCTAGAAACTCTGTTCTTATCTGGAATTTCAATTTTCCTTTGAAAAATGTGTTTAGATTTTTAGTCACTTTACTCATTCCTGAAAGCTATTACTTCTATGCAGATAACCCTCAAATCTATCCTGACCACAAATTTTATCTTGAGCTGCAGAATGCCATCCCCAGGTGACTGCTCATATCTCTACCACCATACACTCAACATCATTCAAGAAGTCATCACTATCATCTAACTCTAAACTACAAACAATTTCTCCTTTCAATCTCTCAAACACGGAACAACAAAATTAGTTTACACATTCTTTCATGTTTTCCTTTTTTCTATTCTATTCTTGTATTATTATTTTTTTCTTTCATTGCAGTCCTTGTCCCCTTTCTTTCTTTCTTGGTTTCTTTCTTCCTTTCTTTCTTCCTTTCTTTTTTCATTTTTCCCTCCTCCTTTCTTGTTTTTTTGCTATCTTATTTTATTGTCTTGTTTCCCCTTACATGTCTGGTTTTATATGCTTGAAAATATATCAATATCTTCTACTCTCCTACTTACATTCCCATAGCTACTATCTTAATTTAGATGAAAATTGAATATTGTGTTGTTTATAATGTCTCCTCTCTGCTCACTTTTTTCCTCCTGTTCCCAATTGTTCTTCTACAGTCTTGGGAAGTAACCTAGTTAATATACCTCAGTGGGTGCCAGGAGACTGTAATCATATGGCTCTAATCAGCTTCAAGTTTTACTATTCTGGTGCAAATATGTCTTAGCCCTTCTGAAAGGCTTGTGGTTCCTAAAACCTCCCATGCCAGTCCTTGTTTACACATAGTGCTTTCTCTATTGAATTTCAGTTCAGCCTAATCATGATTATAGCCCAGGAAATTATAGCCCAAGTATATAGAATCAAAGAGAATAATTATAAACCTGGAAGGAATTGTTTGTCTATGTAAGATGAGCATGGTGAATGATGAAACACATATAAGCAGGGAATTTGTTGTTGTATCAGTCTAGGAATTTTGGTATTTTGGTGAGAAGCCTTGACTAATAGGCTAGGCCTTTTGTGACAGCAACTTAAAGATACATTATTGCATCTGGCTTCTAATGCCTCAAGTACGTAGGCATTAGATTAGACAGAAAGCCTTTGTTGACACTTAGACATAGAGACTCATCTGTGCAAATATGTGCTGTACTAGGTTCACCATATTATATGCAGCACAATGAAATACTACCCATGTAAGCTGAAAGCAATGTAACACATGGTTTCAAAAACATCACAATTGCCATATTAAGTTGGCATTTCAAAGGTTCTGATAATGAAGATTTTATGGCTAATAAAGCCATTAAGCATCTGCAAGGATGACCTTATCATACACTTACCATTTTGACTCCAATGTATGAATCAATATGCAATTTGTTTAATTAAGGAAGCTGTGGTGAGTTCTTTCACAACATGATTCATTTTACATCTGTAAATATTCAACTGCCAAAGATTTTTCTATGACTTTCTTGAATCTAAAATGGATTTTTAAATGCTGGAGGACTGATTCTACATTGATTATATATTATAATAAGTTGGAATAAATTTTATAAACCTGAAAAAATTTATTTTTTAAAAAACTTTTTAATATTATTTTATGTGTTTAGGTGTTTTATCTGAATGTATGTTTGTGTACCCAGGTGAGTGCTGGTTGCCCAAGGAGGCCAGTGCAAGAATCCCTGGAATTAGAATTACAGATGGTTGTGGCCACCATATGGGTGTCAGGACATGAACCTTGGTCTTTTTGGAAGAACCCATGCTCATAACTGCTGAACCATCATTCCAGGCCTCATTTTGTTTTGGACTACACAATTTTAAGACCATTGCATTAACTTAACTTCTCATTATTCTAAAGAAATGATTACTTTTCCCCTTTGGCAAAGGCAATAATTTATTTCTGGGGGAATATAGCCCCAACAAAACTGTGTATATGTCACTTAAGTAGCTTTGGCAAGGTACATTGAATTAGTTTCATAAAGTGTAAATATAGTCCATTGGCTAATATTGTTGCTATTTCATTTACCGTGCCTTACACTTTAGCATATAAGCAACTGGAAGGTAGAGGTTCTGTTTGTTTAATCATACTACTGACAATTCTTAGTATATAGCTGGTACTCTCGACTAAATGAATACCTGGATACGGATTTACATGACAATTTAGTTGCTGTAATGAAGACTGGCAATTCACTTATTTAACATTCTTCATATGCCACTTCTACAATATTTATAACCTATTCTCCTTCCTCTAGCTGTTTAAGTATTAATGGATATGTATATGACCTAAGGCTAAACTCATCAAATTTGGATTAAATTTAGTCACATATTATTGTTGAACACTTTCTTTAAAATCTTTATTTGAGATAATGTGATTTTTCTGGTAATAGAAAGTAAAGCATCAATTATTTTAAACAAAATATTGTTTATTTTTAAAGAATTTTAATAGAGTTGTGAAGCCTATATCTGGGTGGAAAAATGATTCACTTAGTAAATTCATAGACTTGAAAATAAAAACAACCTTGAGAAATTATTTAAGACATTTCTTGGATAGCCACCTCAATTTTTTGTCTTCTATGAGTCCAGGAGATGGCTTGAGAAATAACTCAGTGGTTAAGAGGATATTACTGCTTTTGTAATAGATCCAGGTTTGACTCCTAGCACCCATGTTGAGTAGATTAAACTGCCTATAATTTCAGTTCCTGGAGACCTGACACACTTTTCTGGCTTCTGAGGTACCTGCATGCACATGTGCATATTTCCATATATACACATAAATAAATTTTTTAAAAAATTAGCTAAGGAGCTTAAGCCAATTTGAATTAACATTATTTTAGGAGAAACTTTATTTAGGTATTAAATAAAACCCTTTGGTAACCCAGTCTAAACCAGAAGTTTGTCTTTATGTAGTATCTCATTCCTTTTCGGAAAATGTAGAGTATTTCTACTTTTCAATGCAGGTAGTAAAAATTTACCAGCAATGCATTCAAAATGACAGAAAGATGTTTAATCAATGGTTGTTTAAAAAAATCATCCTAAGTCTGCTTTGGATGATTTATCTCAAATTTCCCCCTCCCACCAGCAAAGTCATATATTGAAGCAAAATTATCTAGTGGAACAGTATTGGACTTAGAGGAGGTGTGTTATCATGAGACCAGAACTCTCCTGCATAAAAGAGGCAAGAGAGGGCTTGGGCTCAGTTGGCAGAGTGCTTGCCTAGCATATGTGAAGCCCTGGGTGCAATCCTCAGCACTATGCAAACTGGGCACAATGGCACAGGATTAGAATTTCAAGGTTATTCTTGGCTACACAGTGAGCTCAAGGTCAGCTTGGCATATGTGAGACCCTATCTTACAAGCAAATGAAAATAGTTTAAAGAGAGAAAGAGAAGTTCCCCTTTTCTAGCATTTGAATACATAATATGAAGGTACAACTTATAACCCCAAAGGTAGGCCATTATCAGATGGTGACCAAATCTGTACCAGTGTGATTTTTTGTCATTTTCTTTTAAATAATTTTTAAAAGTTAGAATACAAAGTATTGAGCATAATTATGACATATATATGCATATATATGTCATTACCATTTGTTCTCATTTATTCCCACAAGCTCATTTTATTTCTATCTTTAAAAACACCTTTTTACTGTTTTTATTTTTTAATTTTTAAATTATTAATTTTCTATTCTTATTTCTCTTATACAATACATCTTAACCACAGTTTCCCCTCCCTCCACCCTTATATTTCTGGTTGTGAGCCTAGTCTTTAATGGCTGAGCTATCTCTCCAGCCCCCCTCCACCCTTTGTAGTTCCCTCCTCCACTTTCCCTCTCCAGATTTAATGCTCTTCCATTCCACTTCAGAAAAGAAGGGCTTCCAGGGATAGCAACAGAACACAACATATAAAGATGCAATAAGACTGAGCAAAAACTTTCACATCAAATCTGGATGAGGCAACTCAGTAGGAGGAAGAGTCCCAAGAGCAGGCAAAGGATTCAAAGACACTCCTACTCCCACTATCAGAAATTCTAAAAATACCACCAAGCTAACAACCATAGCATATATACAGAGGACCTATCAAAGACCTATGCAGGCTATGTGTTTGCTGCTTAAGTTTCTATGAGCAACTATGAGCCTTGCTTAATTGATTCTGTGGTGTGTGTTCTGTTGGTGTCTTCCAATGCTCTGGCTCCTCCAATTCTTCCTCCCCATCTTCTGTGGGGCACCCTGAGCTCCACAGTAAGGAACCTAGTAGAGATCTTTTATCCTATATTCTACCTCTTTTAAGTCTTCTTCCTTCTTTTCATGATTTCATTTTCAGTTTTGTGACGTATACACACACACACACAATTTAAAATTAAAATTCTATTGATTGAAAATGATATTATATTTGCCTTTCTGAGTCTTTGACCAATATCTTGATCTTATACATTTCAATACTCATAACCATGATGAATAAACTTCTATTGTATATAAGTTATTCAGTTAAGGGGAAATGCATGAAGGGAAAATAGAATAGAAATAGTGGGTGGAGGGGATGGGATGGGAGAAATGGGAACAGGAGGGATCAGTTGGGGATAGAATGGAGGGAGCAAGTACTGGGAGAGACAAATTGAATAAGGATTAGGCATCTTGGGGACAACCTTGAAATCTAGTGCAATGGAAATTCCCAGGAAACTACAAGGATGACTGGAGCTGACTCCTTTCAGTGGGAGATATGAAGCTAAACTGGTCTTCTCCTATAACCAGGCAAGACTTTCAGTGGAGGTGTTTGGACATCAACCCAGTCATATAAGCTTTGACCTACAATTTGTCTTGCCTACAAGGTAAGCTAAGATAGATGTGACACAGAAATTGTGGGAGTGTCTAACCAATGACTGATTGAACTTGAGACTCATTCTCTGAGAGGGAGCCCACTGCTTGGAAGGCCAGGACCCAGAGGCTGAATAGCCCAGAGACCCAAGATAAAACTAAATATGACTGGAAAAAAGAAGTCAATGAAATAATTCCTAATGATATTCTGCTATGCTCAAAGATTGTTGTCTATCCCAACTGTCATTAGAGAGGCTTTATCCAGCAACAGATGGAAACAGATGCAGACTCACAGCCAAATGTTAGGTAGACCTCAGGGAATCCTGATGAAGACAGGCAGAAAAGAGTGTAGGAGCCAGAATGGTCAAGTGTAACTGGAAACCAGAAGCTATCTAGGTAAATTCTGACATCAAGGAACCGTAGACCGGCAGGGTGTGGTCAACTGGAAAGAGCCCCAGAGGAGGAAAGAGCACAGCCCCTTTTTTGACTTGTGGAAGAACCACTCAGTTTGGAACTCTCCTATGCACTGTTTCTCCCTTTTCCCCTCTGAATACCTGCTGTACAATAAGTGGCTTTGGATTAATAACTATTACCTGAATATATAAACATAGTGGCTTGATAAGTTACATTACATCTGGCTGCCCAATGTGTGGCTGTTTTCATGGAACCTGGCCAGGTCTCCTAGCCACAGGGCGAGGGCTATCTTGGATTCAGGGCTTGCTCCTGGCCATGTGGATTTCCTGGCAGCGCCAGTGAAAGAAATGAGTGAGCAGGAATCTGAGAGACAGGGCGTCTGTATGCTGGCTGCTGCAGTCGATTGTAGTGGTGCATGCCGGTAGGATCTGCTGAAGGAGGCAAAGGCTGCACCAGGGGAGTTGGAATTGCCATTTTGTTCTGAGCGCTGCTGCTGTGGCTGCTGAACGCAACTGCAACATCTGCTGGCCATAAGTCCTCATTACATCTGCATAAGGTAATCACTTTTTTTCTCTCTTTCATAATGTCTGATGAAATAACTGTTCAGAATTTTACTCACTTTTTCACAATGGTGATGGAGGATTATTTTAAGGATTATGCATTTGGAGACCATCTCAACCCAGGAGTTCCTTTGCTTTTTTGTGTGATAATATACTTTATACCTACCTATTTTAAAGGATCCCAGCATAGAGATGAACACATTCTCCATAGGGTGTGTGAGATACATGTGAATTCTAAGACAGCTTTACTTGCTAAGATGTGTGACATGGATGAATATTTTAAGACAATTATGAAGCTCGCTTCTTCCAAAGAGGAGAGGTCTACATTGGTTAGAGAGGAATGCAGAGTTTATATTGATGGAAAAATTAGGAAACTAGAAAAGCATGTTCAAGAAAAGGATCAGAAAGTAGTAGAACATGTAGATATAGAGACTGAGAGAATTTTCCACTCTATAAAATTGTTGGAAAGTTCATTTATACAGGACCTTAAAACACTGGAAATGACCATTATCTCTAAGTTACAAGATTATGAGGGTCATATGGCGATAATAGAAAAAGATTCTGAGGCAACATCTGCTCAAGACAACCCAGAGCCTCCTCTTAAAAGATATTACAGTAGGGAAAATGCTCTACCTAAGGTGGTTACAATGAGGGGACTACCCTCTACCCTCCAACATTATTCCCAGTTGTGGCAGAGAACAAAAAAAATCACTTGGAAAGGCTTCTGACAACATGGAATATGATTATAAACCTATCCACATACAGGATCTAAAAACAATAAAGGAAGCCATAGTGACATATGGTATACAATCATCTTTTGTGAAGCAATTAATAAATTCATGGTCAACAAAGAATCGGGTAATTCCTGATGACTGGAAATATTTGGCAACTGCAGTGTTGGACACTGGTCAAAGAATTGGTATAGGGAAGAGGGTAGAGCCTTGGAATCTTAGGATCAAACTGGGAATGTTAACATCTCCCGGGAACAAATCCTTGGGGAAGGCCAGTTTGCTGATGTTTCAATTTAGACTAGTTATGGTGACCATGTCCTGTTGCCGTGCCATACTGCTGTCTTAAATGCTTGGGAAAAGATTTTAGATCCAGGACAGAGAATTGAGTCATATACTCAGGTTAAACAAGGTCCAAAGGAGCCTTATACAGACTTTTTACAGAAGTTGACTCAGGCTGTATATAGAGCAGTGTCAGATTCAGGAGTTCAGACACAATTGATACTTTCTTTGGCCTTTGATCACACTAATATGACATGTAAGAAATTGCTCATGGCATTAAAGATCAGTGGTTCACCCTTAGAAGAATGGATTCAACTTGCAATTAATGCCAAATCTCTACATACTGATGAAGAGAATTGGGTAGGACAAGGCATCGCTAATGTTAGGATGAGAAATAAAAGTATCATTTGTTTCAATTGTGGTAAGCCAGGCCATATAAAGAGGAATTGTAGGCAAGGCATTTATGGGAATTCTCCCAATACCAGGAGTAACTCAAATAGAAGGCCACTACATTCTGGGCTACGTAGGAGGTGTAACAAAGGCAGACATTGGACAACTGAATATAGATCCATAAGAGACAATGACGGCAACCTTTTTACATCAGGAAATGTAACTCGGGGCTTCCCCCAGGAAGCCCACAAGAGACAGACCTCAAAGCCATAAAAGGTCCAGTCATATCCAGTCACAGTGGAAGAGCAGCCTTCTCAGAATGAGTAACAAATCCCAAGCCTGGAACAGTAGGCCATGTAGTCATAGATAATAGATTGTCCTTACAGGAGAAGTTGATGGTATCCAGTAAATCAATAAAATGCATATTTTGGCAGACCTGCATAAATGAGAAAGGCCAAATTTGAAAATAAGGATAGATAATATTTTTATGCAAGGCTTAGTTGACACAGGAGCTGATGTTTCAATCATAACTCCACAATCATGGCACCCCAGGTGGCCTCTGAAGGAGGTAGATGTTCAATTTTTAGATATTGGGACATTGTCTCAGGTAAAACGGAGTGTGAGATGGCTTGAATGCATAGGACCAGAAGGACAGAGAGGAAGATTGAAGTCATACATGGCCAACATAGCAGTGAACTTATGGGGTCATGATCTTCTACAACAAATGGAACACCCAAATTAAGACCCCTCCAGGCTTAAATATCATCCAAAGACCCAATCATGGCCCTGAAAACAATGCCTCAAGAGGCTATGAAAAATAGCCACTGGTTATTCAGGTTGCACAACAATGTAGTCTAAAAACTACAGAGATCCCAAAGACACTCACAGCCCTGCCTTTGAAATGGTTAACAGAAAAGCCTATTTGTGTCCAACAATGGCCTTTGACAGAGGAGAAATTGCTAGTCCTCGATCTATTGGTACAGGAGCAGTTACAAGCTTAGCATATTGAAGAATCAATCAGCCCATGGAATTCCCCCATATTTGTGGTCAAGAAGAAATCTGGGAAATGGAGAATGGTTACAGATTTAAGAGCAATTAGTAAGGTGATTCAGCCCATGGGCACCTTACAATCTGGTATACACTTACCTTATTTGCTACCTAAAGGATGGCCTGTTATAGTTATTGTTCTGAAGGACTGTTTTTTTTATCATGCCTGTACAAGAACAAGATAAAGAGAAATTTGCTTTCACTATACCTACTTTCAACAATGCACATGCAGTAAAAAGGTACCAATGGAGAGTCCTTCCACAAAAGATGCTGAATAGTCCCACACTATGCCAATATTTTGTCTGACAGCCACTAGAAGTGATATGGAAACAATTCCTACAATCTATCATTTACCATTATATGGATGATATATTGTTAGCGTACCCAGACATAAACACCTTAGAAAGACTGCTTGAAGAAATGAAGAATGTGTTGCCTGATTGGGGACTTCACAATGCCCCTGAAAAGATACAAAGAGGGGATTCTATCAATTATTTGGGATATAAAAAAGGCTTGCAAACAATTAGACCTCAAAAGGTACAACGTAAGAGGGACAGATTGGTGGGACTGGGTGCTGTCTGCAGAGTGAGTCCCAGCATACTCTGGAGCAGGCACAGATAATGTCTGCCTGACACTATACCCACAGCTGCTGTTGAGGGAATTTGCACAGCTACCGACTTCCACCTCCAACTGAGTGAACAGATAACAACTGGGGTCCCTGAAGGACAGACTCAGACCTCACCCAGAAGGGTGACAGGAGGCGCACAAGCCTGAGTGCCACAACTGACCAGGAGCCACTTAATCGTGAACCACTGAAGCCATGGGCAAACGTCAGTGCAAAAACTTACAAAATAATATAAAGAACAACAAGGTAACTCCAGAAGGAAGTAGCAATCTTAAAAATACAAGACCTGACCTGACCAATGAAGAAGAAACAGAAGGAAGCAACACCAAAAATTCCCTTTTGATGATCATCGAAGCTCTCAAAGAAGATATGAAAAGTAGCCTTAAAGAAATAGAAGAAAATACAAACAAAAAATGGAAGAGATGAACAAATCTATGAAAGAAACATGCCAGGAAATAAAAGCTGAAGTAGAAGCAATAAAAAAGGCACAAAATGAGGCAAAGATGGAAATAGAAAATCTGAAGAAAAAAGCTAGAACCACAGATACAAGCATAACAAACAGAGTTCAAGAGATGGAAGATAGAATCTCTGAAGTGGAAGACTCAGTAGCTCAAATAGATATATCAGTCAAAGAAAATAGTAAAACTAAAAAACCTATAACTCAAAATGTTCAGGAAATCTGGGACACCATGAAAGGACCTAATTTGAGAATAATAGGAATAGAAGAAGGAGAAGAATACCAGCTCAAAGGCAGAGATAATGTTTTCAATAAAATCATAGAAAAAAACTCCCCTAACCTGAAGAAGGAAATGCCTATAAAGATACAAGAAGCTTACAGAACACCAAATAGATATGACCCCCCAAAAAAGTCAGCATGCCACATTATAATCAAGCCACAAAACATACAGAATAAAGAAAAATTTTAAGAGCTGCAAAAGAAAAGGGCCAACTCACATATAAAGGCAGACCTATCAGAATAACGCCTGACAATTCAATGGAAATGATGAAAGATAGAAGGGCTTGGTCAGAAGTTATACAGACGCTAAAAGAGGATGGCTGACAAACTAGAATACTATACCCTGCAAAATTATCAATCACCATAGATGGAGTAAACAAGGTATTTCAGGACAAAGTCAGACTGAAGGAATATCTATCTACCAATCCAGCACTACAGAGAGTATTAGAGGGAAAATTCCAACCTAAGAACCCTAGATACATCCACGAAATCACAAACAATAATTCCACAGAAGAATACCGCAGAGAAAGGAAATACAAACACGTTACCACCAAAAATGGCAGGAAATATGAATCAATGGTCACTAATTTCCCTTAATATCAATGGTCTCAACTCTCCTATAAAATGTCACACACTAACAAGATGGATACAACAACAGAAGCCATCCTTCTGTTGCCTACAAGAAACACACCTCAACTGCAAAGCCAGGCACAGGCTTAGAATAAAGGGTTGGGGAAAGATTTTCCAGTCAAATGGTCCTAAGAAACAAGAGGGTTGCAATCCTAATATCTAGCAAAGTAGACTTTAAGCTAAAAGCAATTAAAAGGGACCAAGATGGTCACTACTTATTCATCACAGGAAAAATTGGTCAAGAGGAGATTTGAATATTGAATATTTATGCCCCTAATATAAGGGCACCTACTTATGCAAAAGAAACACTGCTAAAGCTCGAATCCCATATCAATTCTTACACCCTAATAGTGGGAGACTTTCATACCCCACTTTCAACCCTGGATAGATCAACCAGACAGAGTCTCAACAGAGAAATAAGGAGTCTAAAAGAGGTTATGATGCAAATGGATTTAATAGATATCTACAGAAGCTTCCACAAAATCCAAAGAAATATACATATTTCTCAGCTCCTCATGGAACTTTGCCAAAACTGACCACATAATTGGTCATAAAGCAAATATCAACAGATACAAAAAATTGAAAATAATCCCTTGTAACATATCAGACTACCAAGGCCTAAAGTTAGAGTTCAACAACATCAAACATCAAAGAAAGCCTACCAACTCATGGAAACTAAACATCACTCAGCTGAACCATCTCTGGGTCAAGGAAGAAATTAAGAAAGAAATCAAAGTCTTCCTAGAATTTAATGAAAAGGAATCCACAACGTATCCAAACTTGTGGGACACAATGAAAGCAGTCTTGAGAGGAAAATTCATAGCGCTAGACACCTATATGGAAAACCTTGAGAAATCCCACACTAGAGACCTAACAGCGCAGCTGAAAGCCTTAGAACAATTAGAAGCGAACTCACCTAGAAGGAGTAGACAATAGGAAATAATCAAACTTAGAGCTGAAATCAATACAATTGAAACAAAAAGAACAATACAAAGAATCAATGAATCTAAGAGTTAGTTCTTTGAGAAAGTTAACCATATAGATAAGCCCTTAGTCAAACTAATCAAAAAACTTAGAGAGAGTGTTCAAATCAACAAAAATCAGAAATGAAAAGGGGAACATAACAACAGACCCCAAGGAAATACATAGAAATATCAGATCATATTTTGAAAATCTGTAAACCACAAAAATGGAAAAACTAGAAGAAATGGACAGCTTTCAGGACAGGTACCACCTACCAAAATTAAATGAAGATCACATTAATTACCTAAACAGATCTATAACCCTTAAGGAAATTGAAGCTGCCATTAAAAACCTCCCCCAAAATAAAAACCCTGGTCCAGATGGTTTTAGTGCCAAATCCTACCAGACATTCAAAGAAGAATTACTACTGTTACTCCTCAAACTATTTCACACAGTAGAAACTGAAGGAATATTGTCAAATTCCTTTTATGAGGCCACAATTACCCTAATACCCAAGCCACTCAATGACACAACAAAGAAGGAGAATTACAGGCCAAGTTCCCTCATGAATATAGATGTGACAATTCTCAACAAAATTTTGGTAAACTGTATACAACAACATATAAAAGATATCATCCACCAAGACAAAGTAGGCTTCATCCCAGAAATGCAGGGCTGGTTAACATACAAAAAACTGTAAATGTTATCCATCATATAAACAAACTAAAGGAACAAAACCACATGATCATATCCTTAGATGCAGAAAAAGCCTTTGACAAAATCCAACACTCCTTTATGATTAAAGCCCTGAAGAGATCAGGAATACAGGGAGAATACCTAAATACAATAAAGGCGATTTACGGGAAGCCGACAGCCAGTATCAAACTTAATGGAGAAAAACTCAAAGCAATCCCACTAAAATGAGGAACTAGACAAGGATGTCCTCTCTCCCCTTATCTATTCAATATAGTTCTCGAAGTTTTAGCTAAAGCAATAAGGGAACAAATAGAGACTAAGGGGATACAAATTGGAAAAGAAGAAGTGAAGCTATCTCTATTTGTAGATGATTTGATTGTATACATAAGTGACCCACAAAATTCTTCCAAGGAACTACTACAGCTGATAAACACCTTCAGCAATGTAGCAGGATACAAGATTAACTCAAAGAAATCAGTACCCCTTCTATACACTAAAGATAGAAGAGCTGAAAAAGAAATAAGGGAAACATTACCCTTCATAATAGCTGCAAATAGTGTTAAATACCTTGTAGTAACTCTAACCAAAGAAGTAACAGACCTATTTGACAAAGTTTTAAATCACTGAAGAAAGAAATTGAAAAGGATATCAGAAAATGGAAAGCTCTCCCATTTTCCTGGATTGGTAGGATCAACATAGTAAAAATGGCAATTCTACCAAAGGCAATCTACAGATTCAATGCACTGTCCATCAAAATCCCAACACAATATTTTTTGGACCTTGAAAGAACAATACTCAATTTCATTTGGAATAACAGGAAAGCCAGGATTGCCAAAACAATTTTACTCAACAAAAGAACCTCAGAAGGTATCACCATCCCTGATTTCAAGCTATACTATAGAGCTACAGTAATAAAAACAGCCTGGTACTTGCATAAAAACAGACTTGTGGATGAGTGGAATAGAATTGAGAATCCAGATATTATCCCAAAAACCTATAAACACTTGATCTTTGACAAAGAGGCCCAAAATATTCAATGGAAAAAAGATAGTATATTTAGCAAATGGTGTTGGCATAGCTGGATGGAAGTGTGTAGAAAAATGCAAATAGATCCTAGCCTGTCACCCTGCACAAAACTCAAATCCAAGTGGATCAAAGACCTCAACTTAAAACCAGCCACTTTGAACTTGATAGAAAAGAAAGTGGCAAATACACTTCTACGAATTGGCACAGGCGACCACTTCCTAAATATAACACCAGTGGCACAGACACTAAGACCAACAATCAATAAGTGGGATCTCCTGAAGCTAGGAAGCTTCTGCAAAGCCAAGGACACTGTCAATAGGACAAAACTACAGCCTACAGGATGGGAAAAGATTTTCACCAACCCTACAAGTGATAGAGGACTGGTCTCTAAGATATATAAAGAGCTCAAGAATCTAGAGTCCAAAACCTTGAATAACCCAATCAAAAAATGGGGTACAGATCTAAAAAGGGAATTCTCAGCAGAGGAACTACAGATGGCTGAAAGGCACCTGAAAAAGTGCTCATCATCTTTAGCCATCAGAGAAATGCAAATCAAAACAACTTTGAGATACTACCTAACACCTGTTAGATTGACTAACATAAAAGGCACAGATGACAGCCTATGTTGGAGAGGATGTGGACCAAGGGGAACATTCCTTTATTGTTTGTGGGAGTGTAAGCTTGTTCAGCCACTTTGGAATGCAATATGGCTGTTTCTCAGAAAATGGAGAATCAATCTCCCCAAGGACCCAGCAATACCACTTCTGGGTGTATACCCTAAAGAGGCACATTCACACTCCAAAGGTATTAGCTCAACTATGTTCATAGCAGCACTATTTGTAATAGCAAGAACCTGGAAACAACCTAGATGTCCCTCAACTGAAGAATGGATTAATAAACTGTGGTACATCTATACAATGGAATACTACTCAGCAGTAAGAAAAAATGATATCCTAAAATTTGCAGGCAAATGGATGGATTTGGAGAATATCCCCCTGAGCGAGGTATCACAAACTCAGAAAGATAAGCAGGGATGTACTCACTCATTAGTGGTCTCTAAACAAACAAACAAGAAAAAAAGCCAAGCATGCCCAAGCTGCAATCCACAACCACTAAACAGCTTGGGATCAGAATCACCCTGGACTAACCCTTAAGATCCCACTCCAACTATAGGAACACCTGACTCACTCTTGAGGGAGGGGGGACAAAACTGGATTTGCCAGGAGTGGAGACTGATCTAAGCATTATTGGGTCAGTGAAACCATAGGGGCTGTCTGCTCCCTGCCCAGAGAGGGGATGGGGAGTTGTGGAGAAGAAAAAATGATCTGATGTGGCGGGAGGGGGAAGGGACCTTGAATGGGGATATACAGGGATGGCAAAAAAAATTCAGAGGGAAAACTGAACACATATTAAATATATGTGTAGCAATTTTATTTGCATTAACACCCTTGATAAGTCATGCTTATGATTTTTTCTTCTTTATAGTTATTGTTAACTTATCACCATTTTAAATATATTTTACTGTTTTTCTTGATAAATACAAAATAAATAAAGAAAAAAAAGAGGGACAGATTGAGGACACTTAAGGGCTTTCAGAAACTACTAGGGGATATCTCCCACATACATCTGGTTATTGGTATAAAAAACTATGAACTGGTTCATTTGTTCAAAACCTTAGATGGAGATAAGGATCTGAACAGTCCCAGGGTTTTCTCTGCTGAAGCTGAGAGAGAATTAGCATTGGTAGAAAAGAGATTACAAGAAGCACATGTGAACCGTATAGATCCAGATCTCGACTACATCTTGGTTATTTTACCTTCTGAGTATTCCCCTACAGGAGTCATAATGGAAAGAGAAAATATTATATTAGAATGGACATTTTTACCACATAGGCCAAGTAAAATTTGAAAACGTACATTGAAAAGATTTCAGATTTGATTTTCAAAGAAAATTCAGGCTTCAACAGTTGACTGGAAAGGATCCTCCAGAAATTGTTGTACCTTTGACCAAGGAGGAAATTGATCAGTTATGGATAGACAATGAACCTTGGCAGAAGGCCTGTAGTGGCTTCCTTGGGGAGATTAATAATAAATATCCCTGAAGCAAGAGGATTCAGTTTATAAAGAAAACTTACTGGATTTTCCCCCATGTGGTACAGGATAAACCTATTTCTGGAGCTCCTATATTTTTTACTGATGCAAAAAAAATCAAGAAAGCCCGGTTATACATCAGAAAACTTCAGTAAGGTGGCACAGAGCCCTTATGATTCTGTTCAGAAGGCAGAACTGTATGCCATTATTATGGTGTTATTGGATTTTACAGGACCTCTTAACCTGGTAACTGGCTCTCATTATGCAGAAGGAGTTGTATTTAATATTTAAACTGCTGTCTTCATTCCTGATGATAAAGAATTAACCTTTTTGTTTGTACAGCTGCATGATATCATCAGAAATAGAACACATCCTATGTATATAACACATATCAAGGCTCATTCAGGCCTTCCTGGCCCTTTGGCACAGGTTAATGATGAGATTGATCAGTTATTAATAGGAAATGTGGGAGAAGCCTCAGAATTTCACAAGAAGCATCATGTCAATAGCAAGGGATTAAAGAAGAGCTTTTCCATCACTTGGCATCAAGCCAAGGAAATTTTGCGAAAGTATGATAAGTGTTCCCTCTACAATCAACCATCCTTACCTGCTGGGAGTAATCCTAAGGGTACAAAGAGCAATGAGATTTGGCAGATGGATGTGTTTCACTTTCTGGAATTTGTTAAGATGAAATATGTTCATTATATCATTGACACCTACTCAGGAATGCAGTGGGCTACTGCCCTGAGTTCTGAAAATGCTAATTCTGTACTCACTCATCTTCTGGAAGCCATGGCCATATTGCGAATTCCTGATCAAATTAAGACTGACAATGCTCCAGCATATGCTTCCCAGAAAATGTGGCAGATTTTTTGGATATTATGATATAAAGCACCTTACTGGGATACCACACAATCCCACTGGACAAGCAGTTGTGGAAAGATCCCATCGTACCTTGAAAGAGATGCTTCATAAACAGAAAGGTGGTATGAAAAAACCTAGGGAGAGATTACATAGTGCCTTGCTGACATGAAACTTTGTTAATGTTGATGAGAAAGGAACTTCAGCTGCAGAGAAACACTGGGTAATAGAAAGGACTCTTGAGTTGAATCAACCTGTTTATTTAAAGGATATACTAACTTCAGAATGGAAGCCAGGACATGTGATTCATTGGGGTAGGGGTTTTGCTTTTGTTTCCACAGGAAAAGAGAAAATATGGGTACCAACAGGACTGATAAAGAGCCAATTTGAAAAGGAGAACCCTCCTGAGGAGAAGGAGTAATGGCTCATCTGCTGATAAGACAATTGGATATGTGGTAAGGAACATTCACTTAACTAAGATGGGGCAGGGTTTCAATTTTGTTTTTACAGAAGAATGGATATAACCTGCTTCACAACGTTAAAAGGATGCTGAATGCTTAGACTTCTTATGCATTAAAAGGACTACAGGGGATTATAAAGACACCTGACACTGACAGGCACTAAGGGTAACTTCTCTTTTCTCACAACTATACTTCTATATCTAATGACTATGTAAAAGGAGGTCCTGGTTTGATCACGACAAAGACTGGCTTTGGAGGTGGAGCAAGTGGCTTTCTCCCTCTCTAAACCCAAGAGCATTGGAAAATAAAACCTGAGAGACTCTGTCTCACATCAGAAAAGCCACCTGAGGTGAGACAGAAGATAGATGAAATATATAGGGACCAATATTTTCTCACTTTTATTTTAAATATTAAATCTTACTTCTTTCTGCATTTCCTACTCTTTTAATCTAAAAATCTTGTCTGCATACAATATTTCCTAATGGCTCAATATCTTCACTTGATAGTATCTATTGGACTCTCTATTATTAAGAATAATTTCTTCTACCAGCACTCTCCAAAGCATCCAGAAGGAAGATGGGGCCCCCACTGAAAAAGAAAGACCCTCAAGACAGGGAAAGAAGGAACCAGCTGTATGTCACTCAGTGATCACTTATGATGTACAGACCATTCAGGGCAGTTGTAAGATAGTTTCATATCATGTCTTTAACAAGAATTTCAGATGGACTTACTCAATACTATGAGAATGGTTATATATGTTTATAGAATGGTTATATATGTTTATAGTTACTTCATTAGGATTTAACCATTGTTTTAGTCTTTCAGGACCCCACAGAGATACCGTCGCCCACAAGCCGGTATGAAGCAACTTAATGAAAGAACTACATCCCTCTCCCTATAAGTTGGTCATCCAAGGGAGGGTTATGGTCAATTATCATTTTGATAGGATGCTTATAATTTAATCTTGGGTAGAGGATAGAATGATATTATAGACGTAGGAACTTCTTTTAAGAAAGAAAGAAAGAAAGAAAGAAAAGAGAATAGATAGGAGATCATTATATCTGCAAACAACTATTAACTAAAGGATGAATGAAAAATGAATTTCTATTGCACAGATACTTGTATATTGATAAAAATGGCAAATTAATCTGTATGTTTGATTGAGATAATATGTATATGGCTACAAAGTTGACCATGGTACAGATACTTGTATATTGATAAAAATGGCAAATTAATCTGTATGTTTGATTGAGATAATATGTTTACTGATACAACGTTGAATGTCTAATTGCCTTATTTTGCACATGTGTCTATCTCTGTTTAAAATATTTTGCACATTGATGTGTATTAAGTATATTGTCATTTCCATAATGCAATTTCTACCTCTAATTATTTATGCTAGTCATAACATTTGTTGTAATATATACACAAATTGTTTTATATAACTGTTTAGATATTTTGTACAAGGATATATAGTTAGGATATTGATGTCATTTGATACAAAATGTGTACCTTGGTTAACCTTCATAAGATTGTCATGCTTGAAATTATTATGTAGGAGTTGTACACTCATTCTTGGAATGCCTATTCTTACAATGTTAGCTTTACTTACTTGGTTGACTGGAATTGCAGATTACGGCTACTCAGATTTGCCACCTAACAGTCAGGATACTCAGGTTTTTCAGAAACATGTTAGAATATACCAGATAGATAGGCATCTTCAACCACTTCATAGACTGAGAGAATATGGCATTCAAGATTTTGTTATCTAGAATTTGGCCTTGAGAGGCACAACAACTCCTGGCATCACCATTCCTTTCCCAGAGTGGTTTTGAGCATCACAGACATCTTGCAAAGAGACTGTCTTGTTTGGTGAATTATGGCCTGAGGGGCAAAGGATTGTACTTACCTTGACTGCTGTCAGCATGCACACTGTCTGATATGGATGCCCAGGATGAAGTATAGAGACCGCCGAAGCCTGCGTGGACAGGATAAGATGGTCTTACCCAAAAATACCCTGCTTCTATAGAGACTTGTCAGACATCCTAGGTCAGTAGCCAAAAGGGTGGATGCTCCCGCTGTACAGAGAAGTGGTGGATGACTGTCCAGTTAGTTAACTGTCATTGTCCTCTCCTAAATCTTGGAAGTTATTCTCTCATGCTTCTGACTTCAGGTAATATATTTTCCTTCTCAGGTCTTGATGGTGTTGAAGACTGGATAGTTGAAGTTGTTATTACTTCAGATCTCAGCAAAGACACTCAGGTATTAGAACTTTATTGTTCTAGATAAACAGCTTTGAAGCAATCCCTGTGCATTGCCTTGTATCAACATTCTAGAAATTAAAATGCATCTCGTATTTGTTGTTTGTTAGCTGTAGCTTGACCTCACTTAGTTAGTGTCTTTCTCTTCCCAGACACAACCTTATGATGATCCCTATAGTATATAGTTTTATACTTAGTTTAGAACTTTCTTATTTAGACAAAAGGGGGAGATGTAGTGGGAAACCAGAAGCTACCCAGGTAAACTCTGATGACATTAAGGAACAGGAACTGGGCAGGGCATGGTCAAATGGAAAGAGCCCCCGAAGAGTAAAGAGCCCGGCCCCTTTTTTGACCTGAGGCATGGTTAGGAAGGACCGTTCAGTCTGGACCTCTCCTGCGCGCTGTTTCTCCCTTTTCCCCTCTGAATACCCTCTGTACAGTAAGTGGCTTTGGAATAATAAACATTACCTGAATATATAAACATAGCAGCCTGATAAGTTCCATTACAGTCAAGGACACCACAAGAAAACCCAAAGAATCAACTAATATGGATAGGAGCTCACAGAGACTGAACCCTAGAGATTGTGCATGGGATTGACCTAATCCCTCTTCATATATGTGACAGTTGTATAGCTTGGTCTTCTTCAGGGACTCCTAACTGTGAGAAGAGGGGCTGTCTCTAACTCTGTTACCTGGATTGCCTTGTTAAGTCTTAATAGGAAAAGAGGTGTAGTCTTACTACAATTTGATATGCCATGCTTTGTTGATATCTATTGTAGGCCTGCCCTTTTCTGGTGAGAAATGGATAGGGGGACAGAGAGGTGAGGGGGAAGGGACTTGGAAAAGAAGCAGAAACTAATTTTAAATTAAAAAATAATAAATAAGTCATTCAGGATATTTTGTTATAGTAGCCCAAATGGACTAAGATACTTATATTCATGTTTCTATACCTTTGCTTCATTGTCTCTACTATATGAAATATTCATGTATTGTTTCAGTTTAATGGTTATGTATTTTTTCATTTATTTTAAAAATACCTGTTGAAATTTATAGTCACTGTTTAGAATGAACAATGACAATAATAAAGATAAGCTTTTTGGTCTGTTCTTGAAAAGTCTCCAGTGTAATCGACAAAACTAAATACTAATATAAGGCAAGGTGAACTGTGAGCCATGAAGCAAATCTAACTTGTCTCTAGTGACAACAAAATTTTATTGGAATATCAGTTCATTCATTTATATATTGTCTATAGCAACTTTTGCCTTACAATAACAAAGAATAGTGTAACATGGCTACAGATTCTAAAATACTTAGTGTCCGATGTTTTTTTTTTTTTTAAAAAAAAGCTCACAGTCACTTGATTCAATGGTAAAAGTAATTAAGAGATAACTGAGTGACAAATATTACTAAGTACCAGCAGTATGTGAGATAGTAAAAGACTAGAAGAGTGTTCCTTAATCTGTGTGAAAGAGCAGATTGTCCGTAATCTAATCTATCAGAAAGCAAATTTTTTCCTAAATACAATAAAATAAATTACTAGAGAAATTAAACAAAGGTATACAAAATAAAAAATAATTTCCTAGCATTAGATGTAATTGATAGAAAATGATACTAAAAATTTTAATTGTTTTCTCTCAGCAATTGTTTTCATTAGAGTCCCACATCAAACAGTCATCATATGAACACCAGTCCATGAATCATGCTTTTGAGTAGCACTTGTCTCAAAAATGACTAACCAAGCAAATTTCTCTTCTACTGGAGGCTCTATTTTCATATAGTATTTGCAGTTGAATTATAGTTGAGGAGACCCATAGACTATGCTTCAAGCACTCTATCTCATTTTGATAACTATTTCATAAATCTGATAACATGCATTATCTTGATATGGTATGGAACCTGAAACAATAAAACTCTGTTCTTTTGAGGAGTTTATGAGGAAATATGAACTCAATCTGGCTAATCTAACATTATTTTTCATAAAAACTAATTATTACTAGTATATTTTCTTGGTTGGCAAATGTATGCAAGAAGTTAAGTCATATCTATTCCATATATTAGTTGTGACTGTGGTTGCAAGGCCAGTTACATTTGCTAAAACTTATGATTTTTATAGTATAGAAATTATGCTGCAATACATTTGGATTAAAATGTACATTATAGGTTATCTTCCTCCAGAATGACTTATTCACTACTAGGAAGAAATGGCTCCAGTAAGATTAGAAGTATATGAATTCTATTGGCTTGAAGCTCCTGCATGTTTTTCATGGGTATGATGCTTTTTCTTAAAGAATACAAACACAAGCCTTCTCTTTAGGAAGTGGTATCTCAATTAAGCCAACTCTGGTATTTGAAATTTGGTACCCCGTTTTTATTATCAACACTTGCTTCTCTTAGATAGATACACTAGTTCAATTAAGACATAGTCAAGACCTGGCAGTCTGGAAACAATTATAAATATACCATATGATTATGTATTTCTGTCCCGCTACCTGTTTCTAATGTTCATAATTCATAACAAGTTTCTTTCAGTGGATGTAGAGATTGTCAAAGATTATCAGACTGTAGAATCTTGATAAGTGGTGAGGTATTTGGCAGAAGGGGAGGACATTGGCTGCCTATAGCTACAGGTTTCACTATAAAGATGTGATTAAGGTGTCTAATCATGCTTAGAATTTGTCTAGAAAAATATCAAGAATGGGAAACTAATAGCATATTACTTAAGTCATTCTAGCTGGTCTATAAGATATCCATTAGAACAGTAAAACAGACTTATCTCATAGGCAATAAAAATATATTTCAAATTTGTCCATAAATTATATGTACTTCTTCCTAAATTTATTTGCAAAGTGTCTTAGGGTTTTTATTGCTGAGATAAAACAGCATTGTAGTCAGATTTTTTTTGTATTGCTAGATCCCAAATAATGACATGTAGAATTCTCATTAATTATGAAAGCTTGATATTAGTTTAAGATTGTTCCCAACTAGCTCTTAAAATTTAAACTAATGCTTTTTTAATCTATGTTCTTCCACATGACTCGTTACCTCTCATCAGCATCTTACATCTGACTTCCTCCACTGTCAGGTAAATCCCTCCCTCTCTGATTGTTTCCAGAGTTCCTATCTCTTACTGGAAGTCCCATCTATCCTCTCCTGCCTAAAAATTGAATGTTCAGTTCTTTCCTAAACAAATTAGAAGATTTGTTAGGCAGGTCTGATAAAGTAGAGATATCTTCACACAGTATGATCAAGTATCCCACAACACACCATGACCAAAAGCAACTAGGGAAAGGGAGGGTTATTTTAAACCACAGCTTGAAATCTTTCATAAAGGACAGTCAAGGTAGGAACTCAAGGCAGGACTCTGAAGGCAGGAACTGATGCAGAGGCCATGAAGAAGTACTGCTTACTAGCTTGCTTCTCATAGCTTGCTCAGCCCGATTTCTTATACCACTAAGGATCACCTACCAAGGTGTGACACAATCTCCTGAAATGTAGGTCCTCCCTGATTAATCATCAACCAAATATGTGTCACAGGCTTGCCTACAAGCCAGTCTGGTAGGAAAATTTTCTCGACTGAGGTTCCTTTTTCCAAAAATGAACTAGCTTGAGTCAAAGTGACCTAAAACTTACATTCTAGCCTTTTAAACAACACATTATATTTTCTATGTCTCTCTATTTTGAATTGTGGAAGATGTTGGCTCATGATTGGAGTGTTCTGTTTCTTAACATGCTCCCATTTATACAAGATATTATCACATCCTTATTTAAAAAACAGAGATGCAGTGTTAACTCATGTTTATTTTGACTTCATATTCTCTCAAGCACTTGGCCTGGGATTTAGATATTTGTTGTAAAATTGCTGAAAGCTTACCCATAAAATATTCACTGAATGTGGAAACCATGTTAGGAAAGGTTGGCACCCTGTGAACTAAACTCAACTCACTTTGAGGTTTGTAGTTGTTTCCCAACTTGTCTCATGGAACAATTTTGTCATGTCTTATAATGGTAACTCTTGGTTGCCAAGTGTGAGTTGTAATCAGAACGAGTTGTGGAAACATCGACTTTGATGTGTCACTTTTAGGTTTGGCAAGGAGTAAGAACTTTCCCTCTTTTTGAGAAAAGGGAATGGATTCCAAGTTGTTATTAGAATTTTCCATATCAAATATATTCACTCTTCATTCTTACTTCTCTCCCCATGGCTGGGTAGAGTTTTCCTCTTTTGAGTGCCCACAACCTCTGCTAATTTTTCTTTTACAGTGTTTACCCTACTGAGATTACCTCATGTACACATGCCTACTTCTTATACAATGGATAGACTTTATCAATAACAAGGACTGACTCACAGTCGCCTCCATGTCACTAATGGCTGATTAAATACCTGAGAAATTGTGAGTAATTAGTCAATTTTTTTTTCAATTGAACATTCAAAATATTGACCAAAATAAACATCAACTACCATTACTTCCCACCATGCACAGATTTTATTTTTTAATGTGTATACATTCATAATTCCTTAAAATTCCTACAAGGTATAAAATCCTACAGTATACATATCAAAAAAGCAAAGAACAATGAAGTTTTGAGTATGTTAAAAATCAAAGACCTTTTTCCTATTTTTCTTTTTAAATTGTGTGTGTGTTTCCTGGACCTGGATTTATAAGCAGTTGTGGGTCCTGGGGACTGAATTCAGATCCTCTGCAAGAGCAACAATTACTTTTAACTACTGAGACATCTGTCTATATCCAATGTTCAAAATTATAAAGCTGGTGAAAGGCAGAGGCAAAACAGAAACTCTTCACTCCATAAACAATAACAGTACTATACATGAAAGAAAAATTTTGTCTTTTATTAAAACTGCCTGTATACAACAAATCTATTTAATTCTGGTTTGATTCTGGAATTGAATTATTATTTTTTGTTGCTACTTCTAACTTCTTTATATGGTTGTTGCAGTATTGCCAAACTATAAGGTAGTTAAAAAGTCTTTTTAAAGTATCCAGTCCCAAGTGTTTCATTAGAGTGATGCAAAGTGGACTACTTTAACATGTTTCTTTGCACATACATTTCTGCTGCATTTGTATACACATGCAAGTATGGAACTATGTGTTGTTTTGTGTATTTAACATAATCATGTATATTTCGTCATGTGATTTGTTTACTTTAATGTCCTGGTGTTGATTCATATCAAAACATGTAGATACATCTGCCCCATTGTATTGAATTATTCTATAAATTGAGAAATATGGATGGCAACTTGCTTTTTTTTTTCCTTCTTTATTTTGTATTTATCAAAAAAACAGTAAAAAGAATTTAAAAATGCCAAAGAGTTAACAATAACTATACAGAGGATAATAATCATAAGCATGGCTTATCAAGGGTGGAAATGCAAATAAGATTGCTACACATATATTTTCTTTGTGTTCAGCTTTCCCTCTGAATTTTTTTTCCATCCCTGTATATCCTTATTGAAGGTCTCTTCCCCCTCCCACCACATCTGATCATTTTTCTTCTCTGCAACTCC
>PVIH01011377.1:0-69550 GCA_004025045.1 Sigmodon hispidus
CAGCTTTTAGTTCCTGGCATGTTTCTTTCATAGATTTGTTCATCTCTTCCAATTTTTTGTTTGTATTTTCTTCTATTTCTTTAAGGCTTTTTTTCATATCTTCTTTGAGAGCTTCGATGAACATCAAAAAGGAATTTTTGGTGTTGCTTCCTTCTGTTTCCTCTTCATTGGTCAGTTTAGGCCTTGTATTTGTAGGATCACCACTCTCTTCTGGAGTTACCATGTTGTCCTTTGTAGTATTATGTAATTTTTTGCACTGACGTTTGCCCATGGCTTCAGTGGTTCATGATTAGATGGGTCCTGGTCAGTTGTGGCACTTGGGTTTGTATGCCTCCTGTCACCTTTCTGGTCAGGGTCTGATTCTGTCTTTCAGAGACCCCTGCAGTTGTTGATCCGCTCAGTTCGAGGTTGTGGTGGGAGCCGTGCAAATTCCCTCAGCAGGAGCTGTGTATGTGGTCAGGGACAGAGTTTACCTGCCCCTGCTCCAGAGAGCGCTGGGATTCTGCAGCCAGCACTGGGTCCCGGAAGTGGAACCCTTGTCTTTAGTTTTTATCTATGATCCCCTTTCTGATTTTTTTCAAAGTAAATCCTATTTTTTTATTTTTTTATTTTATTTTATTATTATGAACAAAGAAATCACGCTTTCTATTCTTGTATATCCTTATTCAAGGTCCCTTCCCCCTCCCACCACATGAGGTCATTCTCTCTTCTCTATAACGCCCCATCCCCTCCCTGGGCAGGAGGCAGGTGGTCCCAAGGTTCCACTGCCCCAATATTGCTTAGTTCAGTCTCCACTTCTGGCATATCCAGTTTTCTCTCCCCTCCCTCAAGACTGAGTCAGGTGTTCCTCTAGAGGGAGCGGGATCCAAGGAGTCAGTCCGAAGTGTTTCTGATCCCAAGCTGTTCAGTGGTTGTGATTTGCAGCTTGGGAATGCTTTGCTTTTTTTCTTGTTTGTTTGTTTGTTTAGAGTCCACTAATGAGTGAGTACATCCCCTGCATATCTTTCTGGCTTTGTGATACCTCGCTCAGGAGGATATTCTCCAAATACATCCATTTGCCTGAAAATTTTAGGATATCATTTTTTCTTACTGCTGAGTAGTACTCCATTGTGTAGATGTACCACAGTTTGTTAATCCATTCTTTAGTTGAGGGACATCAAGGTTGTTTCGAGGTTCTTGCTATTACAAATAATGCTGCTATGAACATAGTTGAGCTAATGCCTTTGGAGTGTGACTGTGCATCTTTCGGGTATACACTCAGAAGTGGTATTGCTGGGTCCTTGGTGGCCCTTTCTGATTTTTATGTAGACATTTTAAACACTACATGTCTTGCTTTTCTATTTATTTTTATATTCATTATACATTACAAATTTAATTTTGCAGTATTTAAAAACTGTGCTATAAATAGGATGAGATAGGTTAGACCCAGACATACCTGTGTCTGATGAATCAAAGAAATATAGTTCTGTTCAGCTCATGCATATCTATTATAGTGGTTAGTTAAGTTTAGAAGACAAAACATTTTGGAGACAGAAGTAGATGTTTCCATAATACCACATTAAGAAACATTATTATCAATGTGTTTAGGTTCTAACATTATTGAATCAATGATGAATTTTAGAGATTCAGCATTTCAAATTTTTTATGTTGAAAACATGAATTCAAACATAAATTGCAGAAAGGAAGTAAAAATTCTTCTGTGATACATATGCTGCATACAAGTCCTCGAATCCAGTTTAGAAATACAGTGTTGATTTCTAAATGCATCGTCAAAGGCACAGAGTGTTCCAGAAAAAGCTCGCTTAGCTTACACAATATATAACTTCCATTATTGCCAAGACTCTTCCCCAACTAGGAAGGGAGGGAGCAAAACCTCACTGTCCAAGATGACTGATGTTTGTACCTGTCACCTCTAAAGCTGTCACATACACTTTCTGTAAGTTGTAAATATTAAACATCTCAACAGGATAAAAAACATCTGGTAACTACCTAAAATACACAATGATCAAATTTTTGCATATAATTTGATATGTTAATTAAAATTGTCCATTATAACAAGAATCAAGGTACTTTACCTTTTAGTATTATTTAAGACTTAAGAAAAATCATAATTGTGATTGTTATCACCTAATTATTCAGAATATTTCCCTCTGAATAGATTAGCTAATAACAATATTTCCATATTAAATAAATTCTTTTTGTGCATCTCTGACAGTTTTAAAATACAAAACAACATTCATTTTTAGATATTTCTGCTTATTTGTGTGTGTGTGTGTGTGTGTGTTTACAGATATCTGTGGAAGCTAGAAGAAGATATCAGATCCTCTGGATCTAGAGTTACTGGTGGGTTTGAGATCTCTGATGGGTGTTAAGAGCAAAACTCAGGCCCTTCTACAAGAACGGCATTTTCTCTCCAATCTCTTCAGCCCCCACATGACTCGTTCTTAAATTGAAGAGATGAGATATTAAACTTCATTATCTTATTCTTTCCACCAAAAGACTATATCTTTCCCTGGTTGGATACATAATTGGCAAAAAGAATGTAAAAAATTAAAATGAAATACACATTTGGAATTGGAAATTAAATTTAGAAGACTGATGTTTTGAAAACAGTTCTTGGGTTTTGGGTATGGTGATTATAATGAATAAAATTCCATAGAAATTAAAGTAGTCCAGATTTATAGACACACAGCAGATACTTGTGGTGCCCCTTGCCTTTTCTATTGGTCTTCTGATGATATTCCTGCTGTCATGATTGGCTAGAAGCATAGTACCATCTTTCCATCTCTGTGTCACATGGAATGTCTGCAGGACTGCCTTGGAGCTTCAAGACAAACCACCCGAACAGCAGCCATAGACCAGAAGAGTAGGGCCTTGACTCCCGGAATAGCCCTCATTCCTTTATAGATAAGAATTAGAGGATAATCACCCTGGCTTCCTGGTCATTGGTGAGAAACTTTGAAAGATGTTCTACAAAGTTCCATACAAGGTCCCGCGGGGTCTTAAATGCTATCACTCTCAGTGATATTCAATGCATAATGCATCTCTAATTAACTTTCCCTTTACTCTTAGTCTTCTTTCTTTCTTTATTTATTTTCCTTAGAATTATCTGGCAGATTAGCTTCTTTAGCAAGAGGAAAATTTTTTCAAGTTCTTCCAGAGGAGATGTTTTAAATTCTGCTTTGGATAGAGTCCAAGTTTACAGGATGTTTTAGTTAAGGTGACTATTGCTGTGATGAAACTCCATGACAAAGCAAATTGAGGAAGAAAGGGTTTATTTGGGGATACTCCTAGGGAACAGTCCCTCACTAATAGAAATCAGGGCAGGAACCTGGAATTAAGAAATGATGCAGAAGCTGTGGAGGAGTGCTGCTTATTGGTTTGTTCATGATAGCTTGCTCAACCAGCTTTCTTATAGAACCCAGGATCACTAGCCCAGGGATGGCATAAACCACAGTGGGCTGAGCCCTCCTCTATCAGCCACTAATTAAAAAAATGCCTTATAGGCTTGCCTACAACCTATGTAGACATTTTCTCAGTCTAGGCTCCCTTCCTTCTAATGACCCTAGCTTATATGAAGTTGACATAAACTAGCCAGGGAAAAACAAAACAAAACAAACCCACCAGCATTTTCTCTCAAAATTAGTAAAGTTAGTAATTTTTCTGTTTCAGTGGTAAAATACCATAACCAAGGCATTGTAGAGAAGAACAGTTTGTTTGGGCTTACACTGGTGGTGTAGTGATCATAGTGTGAAGGTGTGGCACCTGGTGGAGGGGCAGAACATGAAGAAATCACATTTTCAAATGAAGCCTGAAGCAGAGACTAGCCTGGAAGTAGAGCGAAGGTATGAGCTCTCTAAACGCACCCCAGGGAAGTGCTTCCTGCAGCAAGGCTACCTGCCACCCTAAAGGTTTCAAGACCTCCCAAGCAGCACCACCACCTGGGGCCACATGTTCAAATACCAGACCTTATGGGGATCGTTCTCCCTCACACCACAGCGCATTAAATTGCCCTAAATTCATAAAAGGGTTTTCTCATATCTGCTTCTGTTGAGGGGGTCAAAACCTCTCTTCTAGTCTTTTCCTCTCCCTGTCTTTTAATCCATTTTTTGCTTTTTAGAGAATACAATATTTACAGTTTCCCTTGGGTTTATTTACAGTCTTTAAATTCATGCAAATCTCATCTAGCTCAGGCAACTTCTCTCATGTCTTCCTAAATACAATTTTCTCTCAGATGAAATTTAAGACCACTTATTAATCTCATAACTGTTTCAACATTTCTCTATGCTGATAGAGTTCTAAGGGTAGAGCTTGTTTCTTTCAGAAACTGTTTCTCTTTGCTTTTTTTCCTCTGATAATTTTCAAATATAAGATTCACAATCTTTACCTGTGGTTTGATTATGAGTTCAGTGATTAAAAAAAATATATCATTTATCACGTGTTAGGGATAAACGGACTGGATGGATTAATGTAGGGTTGGCCTGGAGGTTTCAACTGCAATAATGTAACTAATTAATTGGAAGTTTGAACCTAAATTATCAAGTTGAATCAAATGTCAGGACAAGTCTAGTTTAGCCAAAAGAATGTGCCAAGATCAATTAGTGATATCTACTAGTGAGCCTGGGAAAATGAAAATTCTCCCAGGGTCAATATTTTGTTCTTCCTTACCAGATGGAAAAAGCATGGACTTTGACATTTAAAAGTATGATTTTAATTCTAGCCATATTTATGTGGGTAAAGATTCTGTACAAGATTATTAAACTCCCATGAACCTTAGCACTTTCATTTGTCTAATCAAACAGTATATTTTAGAAAAAGATTAAATGATATAATATGTGTGTATGTGCCTAGCAGAGCTGGGATTACCGAACTTAATGTGGTTAGAGCTATCTAACACATTTAGGGGCACATAGGTACATTATCCCTAGAAGATAACCCAGCCGACAGCTGTGAGCTTGCCAACAAGCCTTGCAGAGTCAAAACTAAAACAGGTCCATGTTCTTCCATGGAGTTTAACTATATAGATGAACATGGAGTTATTTGAGGTAGTGGGAAAGAACCACCAAAGACTGTCATTCAAAGCAGTTTGTGTCCTAAGGGAAATGTTTGCATAAACACCTTTTCTTCAGTTGACTCCTGTTTTTAAAAGGCTTTTAAATTCTTTCTTATCATATGGTTATATTCTTTTCATATTTTCAATGAAGGATTTCTACTTTGAATTACAACTTAATACTTTTTGGTTATCAGTTATATGTCTGTGTGCATCTATATATCTATTATATATCTATCAATCTATTATTTACCTGAGGGAGATACATATATACATAAATTATAGTTATATAGTTGTTTTTCAGTACAATGTATTTCTTATCATGTTGGATTACAACAAATGAATTTATTTTTCCTGTGTTACATAAACCTAGTTTTGTGTTTGTAGTCTTTATATAGACAATACTAATTGTCCTTTTTCTTTAAAATTAGATCCATTTATTTTTATTTTATGTGTAGGATGTCTTGCCTGTGTGTATATATGTGGCTTACATAAGTGCCCATGGAGACAAGATGAAGGCATTGGAGCTGCTGGAGCTAGGGTTACAGGTGACTGTGAGCTTCTGCTGGATGCTGAGAAGCAAACCAGGATCTTCTGCAAGAGCAGCAGGTGCTTTTAACTGCTGAGTCCTCTTTCCATATCCCAGTTGTCCCTTTTCTTCTCCAAAGTGCTATACACCATATTGGCTCTCTGTATGAATTAGAAAAACAATAACAAGCTTTTAACTTTAAACACATTTTATACATTTAAAATTTTGAAATGTTAACCAGAGGTTATCGGTTTTAAGGAAAAGTAACCAAAAATATTTATTAAGCATCAATCACAGTCTTGTTTGCTATAAATGCAGGTCAAACAGCCTCCAGTCCTCTAAGACATACAAGGTTTACAGAGTCAGCTTCCATTTCAATACTTTACTAGCAGAATTATTTACTGAGGTCCATCCTACTTGAAGGTTTGGAACCCACCATCACATATGCTTCCATGATCCAGGAGGGAGTCTTGGCCCTTCTAGTTGAGCGTATTGACTATATATACTCTTTGTCCAAATAACTCTGTCCCTGCTTAGTTGCCACCCTTCCTGAAGTGGAGGAGCCAATGGACACTTTATTCTCAACTCACCACTTTCCTTTCTGGACTTGGAAGTCAGTTCTGACTGCCCACCACATCCCCCTCTAAACTTGTTTATATGTGGGAGGTGGGGGTAGGGGTAGATTCCTTTGCTTTTGAAACTGAGCATTGAACATTTAACAGAAGCACATGCCTCTAATTTTCTTTGCATCTTATTATATCTGAGGCTATTTTAAGTTTCTTCTTACTGTAGTCATAACAATACAGCTCTCTTTACCTCCTTACAGGCAACTACTCTTATGTAAATACTGCTGTCTTCACTTTTAAATTAATGTGTCTATTGTTCAGCTTTAAATTTAAATCCAGTACTGAAAACCTATAATCAGCTAGCTACTGCCTACACATCAGTGGGTGGTTATCTCCAGACGGTCTGGTATGGACAAGCATCCCTTGAACTAAGGAGGACAACATTCAAATGCAGGGCCAAGAGGAGATATAAAGTGCTCAGCTGTAAGGCTAGTGCAGCTAATTGTGGCTGCCATGGAGCATCTCACCCTCTGTGCACACAGCAGAATGATAAGACTGTGGCTGTTATTCCAGTAAGAAAAAGATAAGACAGAAAAGCATCCGTAAAGGAGGTAAACTGATTCTGAGCCACAGAAGGTGTGTGTGTGTGAGAGAGAGAGAGAGAGAGAAAGAGAGACAGAGACAGAGAGACACAGAGACACAGAAACAAAGAGATAGAGAGACAGAGAGAGATGATTATCTAGTGAAAAGTAAAAAATAAGGTCTTACCTTCTTCACCACAACTTTAGGTGTCTTACAATTCCCTCAAGATCCAAATCACAGCCTAAAAATCACCCTCAGAAAATTGGAACTCATTTCATCTAGCAAATGATGGTGTTCCAAATCAAATCTCATAGAAAAGCATCTTCTGGATTTAACTGACAGTGATGACCTTGCAGATTCAGAGGAAGTGCAATGAAGCAGAGTCTGTAGATCCTAGTATCTGGAGACTCTGGGCTGCTATGACACATCTGGGTAGCAATGCCTGATGTATAGTTAGCTATATGGAAAGGTACCAAAGCAGAGAAACAGCAACTGACACTCTACTTCCTGGTGTGATGTTAGTGTAAGCAATTATCCCTACTAAAGCAAATGTCCCAATTGCTATGGTATCAATCATTGTGAACAGGCCAAATTTTGTCACTGGAAGATGTGGGTTAATTTACAAGACACTTGGGGAAGATGTCTTGCTTTGTAAGCATGGGAACCTGATTTCTGTCCCCTAGACCCACATGAACAAGCCAAGTGTGGCAGTGCACCCTTTTGAACTCAGTACTTGGGAGGCAGAGACAGGTTAGATCCCGCTGGCTCCTTGGCCAGCCTGCCTAGCCTTCTTAGCAAGGCCCAGTTCAATAAGAAAGCTTGTTTCAAATAACAACATAGATAGCGCCCGAGGAATGACATCCAAGGTTGTCCTCCACAAGCAAGAACTGTGCACCCTGGACAAATAGAAGCACACATACATACTCATATATCTCGGACATTGTGCTTTTCCTTTCAATAAAAATAAATAATATGATTATGGAACCTTTCTTTACTAAGAGGTGGCAACTGCTATTACTTTTCAATGAATCTGAATGTAAAAAAGGATAATTAACTCTAGCAACCAGGCTCAGAATTAGTAACTCTTTGGGAAGCATGTTATATTTATAAGCCATCATATTATGGATGCATTCATTCAAGATTTACTCTGTAATCCATTCAAAATTCCTTTAACTTTTGTGTGTCTCTCTGAAGATCTGGTATGATAGAACATGACGCAAGTCACCACCAATTAAAATTTGGACCATTAACCTTAAGAAGAGCAAAGAGCATTACAATGACATCATCTGAATCCAGTTTAGCCCTTCAAAAGCTGTACTGGGATTTGGGCCAAAGTTGGTTTAATTACAGACACCATAATTTACCTCAAATTGTCCCCTGGGCATATTGCCCTATGTCAATAGAGGAAGCTTTAATGGTTCAGTGAATCCTCCCTGGTTATCAATGTTCTTTGTTTCTTCTACTCAACAACTATCAAGTATAAATATCCAGTATAAATATCTTATCCAAATCCTGTAAGATTAAATTCAAATTAAAAATAATTGCCTTCTCTTTGTTCTTTGTTAATAAGAGAATTCTACGTAGACCAGACTTATGAATGGATCATATTTTATGGCATGCATTAATCTCACATCTCAAAATGCCAATCCAAAGTCAGTCTCATACATTTATGTTCAGCTGAAAGCCATATCAGTGAGTAGATCATCTTTCTCCCTGTCTTCCTGGAGACATATTGGCTGTCTTTTGTGGTATGTAATATTTTCATGGATATCTTTCAAGTGAACAGACTTGGAAGATAGGGACAGTAGCTCACTCTGAAACAAATACTAAACACACAGTATATGCCCTCCAAGTTCACCAGTGCAATAGAATATCCATGCAGATAACTACCAGGATCATTTCAATTACCCTGATGAAATATGAAGCCAAGGAAATCAGCACAAAGAAGCCATGGCTCATGCTGCTTGCTGGGTCACAACTAATTAGGACCTTTGTGCCTCATGCAGAAGTCTGTCTTCTGGGATCAGCCAGGTAGACAAACAGACTAGGTAGTCTTCTACCTCCTTAACTCCTGAGTAGAGGAGTAGCTGGGAAAACACACAAGTCTTCACACTGCCATGCCTACTGATAGACCCCAGACTCAGGGTACTATCCTCAGGAAGGGGGGCCTCAAGCACCCAGACTCCAGTCCAGTTGATGCAAAAAGCATGAGGATTTATTTCATCTGTACAGGCGGGCTTCCTCCCTGCCTCAGGAGCAAGGGAGTAGCAAGGGAGGAGCCCGGATTAATAATCTCATATCTCTTTTAAAGGCTAAAAACCATAAAATCACCATAGCAACTGGGGCAACACATGATTGGTCACTTTAAAGGTCATACTATAATTGTAATGTTGCTCACAATAGTCATGGGGTTGCCTTAAGACCAGCTGGTTAGGGGGCTTTTACAACCGGGTGTTGGTCACCACTATTCTGCTTGGAATTTCTGGTATTTTAATCACAAGTTCGACTATTATGTCCTATCTGAGTTGATTATGGCTATCTGGGCTGGGTCACTCTGTTTCCTGGGACAGACTTTTAGACTTTAGTTCCTTGTTCTCATGGGGGGTGCTCTGCTGAATACCTGAACTGAATGCCTGGGTCAGGCCCTAGAACCCAGGGTCCTTCACCTACAGCGGGATGCTGGCCAGTCATGTGTGGCTTATTTTGGACACTTCTTTGCATATTTCTTTCATCTCAGATCTGACTAATTTCTTCGTCTTTATTTTCTCCTGCCCTTTCTGTGCCTTACTTAGAATACTGTTATTGCTTTTGCTTATTAGATTTTAGTTACTCCCTATTCATTTTTCAACATATTTTCTTTCATGATTTTGAGAAAATTTAAACAACTTTGTGTCCTTAATTCTCCCCCTGGCTCTGGCTTCCTGGTTCTACTGATGCTTTACTTCTTGTTCTGACGCGTGTACAGCAGTGTTTTCATCTCTTCTCTGGCATTAATCTATGTATTACACTGGGCCCCTATCTTGATTTTTCACTGAGAGAAAAATATGCCCTATAAGACGGAGTCAATAGAAGATTTGTTAGATGTAAAGAAAAGTTCATAGTACAGCAAGACTTAGATGTTAGGTGGGTATCTGGCTCTGCCTGTCATAGAGTGGGCATTTAACCCATGGCCACATGACTCTTGTTTTCCAACAGTATGATGCTTAGGCTCTCAAATCCTTGGTGCTCTCTGTCTATAGCACGCTATGAATGCATGCATTTCTCAAGCCTTTTGGCCACTAGCTTCTTATTGCACTTGGCCAGTAAGAGGAGGCACCAACTAGAGATCAGAGCGTAGTAAAAAGAGGAAGCATATGTATTCCTGACCCTCTGTTCATAGCATAATGGCAGACAGAAGCTGCATTATGTTCTTCAGTTGGCTTCCTATGGATCCTTCCTGTGGCCCTTGATACAACTCCTGGTCCTTTGGGGACCTGAGTGCTAATAGCTCTGTGTTGCCCTTAAACTCCAGATACTTCACCATCACTCACCCTGCTTCCAGCTTTGAAAATGACCCTTTCTGTTAAGCAAACATAAATTAACATTTTGCGTATATCAACCATTGCCCTACAATCAAACACTGAACAGACATTCTTTTTTTTTTACACATATACACCAGAATGTACTTTTTATTGTATTATACTTATACCAGAATATGCTTTTAAACAAAATTCCATTTCTTCTTGATGTTTAAAAGTTGAATAACAATAGACAATCTATTATAAATCTTTCCAGTTGTGAAATAGACATAAATTATACTAAATGATAAATAAATAGATAAATATTATTTCTCTACTCCAGGTAGCATAAAACCACCATTTTGTATTTCTGATTAAATCATTTATTCACAGTCTGAATGAAGAAGGCTCATTTAAAGACAGACTTCTGTTCTCTTCTCAGTGGTTTAATTAAGATGAAAACCCCAAAGCTGTTATTAATGATCATCCCTACCAGCCTATCCCTTTGCCAGGAAAATTTTGAAGACAAGGTTAATGATTTTTTAATGAAAGAGCAGCAAGTGCTGGAGTACAAAAGAAAGCATTCTCGAGAATTTAAGTTTTCCTTCATTAGAACCCCTCATGAAAATCTCATATAATCCAGAAGGAAAAAAAAAAACCACCCCATCAAAGTGGACTTTGGTTTTAGGAAAATGTAGAAGCTTATTGTTTGTGATTGTTTAGGATCAGATTATATCAGTCTTTACTCAGCTATTGAGTGTATTATGTTCCTGCTGCCAGGTGCACATGGTACAAATGCCTCACAGAAATGTGCAAAATTGCAATTGTTTCCTTCTAAATTTTTGGTCTTATTCATTCCTTGATATATGAAAACTCTTGTTTTTATGTAATATTCATGCTCAATACTAACTTATTATTTTAAAAGAAATTTATCTGACAAATTGTTCAGTTTATAAGAAACATTTTTAATCCTTTCTTTTTGTATATATATATCATGAAGATAACATTTCCTGATATACACAGGGGACAAGTAATATACTCTATGTTGGTATTAATACAATGGTTGTGTGTGTGTGTGTGTGTGTGCAACTCATACAAATACATATGGAAATTGTCTACATAAAATGATTTGCATAGAATCTTGGGCTTAAAATAGTTTTATGGCTATAGGTAAGAATAACTATTGTGTTTATTTTTGGTAAACATGTTTTTATAACACTGGAAAATAGTAAAGCTAAAAATGTTTCTCCACGTGTTCTAATAAATATTTTAATATTCAGTAATAGCGGTGGTATAAATATTTTTTAATATTAAAAGATTAAAAGCATAACAAGCCTAGACTCTGAAAAAGACCATCTCAAATGCTGTTAAAGCACTAGAAAGTGTGTGTTCTGGGAGCAGTAAAACTTCAAACCTAGGCATTACCTAACTCTTGAATCATAGCCTTGGAGACTGGAATGAGTCATAGCTAGATCTCTCCTGAAGCCAAACTTTGCCTGACTGGTACACATTATCCCGACATCAAGCAGCTGGACGTCACAGTGGGACATAGTCAGACTGAGCTCTATCAGGTCAATGTGACAGAAATCAGAACACATTTATTTTGAAAAAAAACCCTTCAGTTCCCTTTTTCTGTCTTTAGTCCTAATAGAATTGAAATTTGGGCTTTCCAAATAAATGCCTTAAGTGTATACCTCCAAATTCTCTTCCTAACACACACACACACACACACACACACACACACACACACACACACACACAGACACACAGACACACAGACACAGACACAGACACAGACACACACACACACCACTGCTTCTTGTTAGAGCATACTGCAATCTGGCAAAGATTCTTTTCTTGACCAAACTCCCCTAGGCCCATCTGTGTACTCCCTTACAAAATTCTGTCTTAAGAAGAACTGCCTACCTACACTCCATGTTTGGTCACCTTGGTTTTTCATCCTCTACTCCCTAATGTCAGATGACCTAGGTCTGTTGTCTCAGCTAGTGTTCTATTGTTGTGAAGAGACACCATGACCATGGCAACTTTATAAATGAAAAACATTTAATTGGGCTGGCTTACAGTTCAGAGGTTTAATCCACTAACATCATGGTAAGAAGCATGGCAACATGCAGGCAGACATGGTGCTGCAGAAATAGCTGAGAGTTCTACATCTTGATCTACAGGCAGAAGCAACTGTATGCCACATGGAGTATAGCTTGAGCATAGAAGACCTCAAACCCCACCCCCACAGTGACACACTTCCTCCAAGGCCAAACCTACTCCAACAAAGGTACACTTCCTAACAGTGCCACACCCTTTGGAGGCCAATTTCTTTCAAACCACCTCATCTGTCTTCAACAAAAGTTCTATTAGGGTTTTTCATCCCCAAACTCTATAATTTCTGATTTGGTTTCCATCTGTTCAAACCCAACCTGCTCATTAGTTCCAAATATTCAACTCATCATGCAATATTTGAAGTTAGGTCCAATCTTTTCCTATTATACTGCACTGGCCTCTGTGCCCATTGAAGTAGTTATAAATAAAACTTGCTTTGCTGTGCTTTAAAAACAATGAATAATTTTGTTACTGACATTTTTTTAACCTTTTTATTTTATGAATTGGTAGCTATGCATCTGGAAGCCTTTATAAGAATCTCTGAGAGTATATGCTTTTAAAAATGTCTATTGATATTCAAATGAGTACAAATGTTTATGTATATAAGTTGGTAGGTAGACTAAAAGACCTTTAGGAAACATTAATCATTAGGAAACATTAATCATAAATGGAGAATATCCTCTTGAGAGAGGTATCACAAACCCAGAAAGATAAGCAGGGGATGTACTCACTCATTAGTGGACTCTAAACAAAACAAAACAAAACAAAACAAAAAAGCAAAGCATGCCCAAGCTGCAAACCACAACCACTGAACAGCCTGGGATCGGAAACACCTTGGACCAACCCCTTGGATCCCACTCCCCCTAGAGGAACACCTGACTCAGTTTGATGTTGGGGGCAGAAAAGTGGATTTGCCAGGTTGGGGGCTGAACTAAGCAACATCGGGACCTTAGGACCTTGGGATTGCCTGCCTTGGGGAGTGGAATGGGGAGATGTGGAGATGAAAGAATGACCTGATCAGGTGGGAGGGGGAAGGGACTTTGATTAAGGGTATACAGAGATAGAAAATGTGACTTCTTCATTCATAATAATAATAATAATAATAATAATAATAATAATAATAAAAAGAATGGCAGGAAACAAATACTTGTCATCTATTCAAGCAACACAGGTTATGGTATTCTGTAATAGTAGCCAAAACTGCAGAAGACAGTAAACTTAAACTAAGAGGGCTGTTCTGAAGAGTAAGTAGAAAGAGATGAGGAAAATGCTTGACACATCAGTGTGTTATATGACATTTTTAATTTTGAACGTTTTAATTCCTCATATAAATTGATCAACGAAAATATTTATGCATAATTTTTATCATGTAACTCTTAATTTTTAGCATAATTTTTAATTGATTCTTTGAGAATTTCACAACATGCACCCTGCTCATCTTCCAGTTCTTCTGTGTCCACTTTTCCTCCCTGTGGCCTCCTCCACCAAAAGAAAGATTTTTTTAAATAATAAATAAATAAATAGATTAAAAAAAAAGAAGAAGAAAAGAAAAGAAAATGGAGCACCTAGCCCTTACTAAGCCTTGGATAAAGTCTCCAAACTCCTTCCTGTCCTATCCTCAGGCTAGGACGTTCCAAAGGGGGGGGGGCCTGGCCTCTGGCACATTTCCTTGTTATCTTTACACTGGCTTCTCAGCCAAACATCTCATCCCAATCCCAGGACCTTTCTGCATTTGAGAATTACAAACTTGCTTGCTAGTGAACACCCAGATTACTGGGTGCTCATCATGTGTTAACTAACCTGTGTGTTGCTGAACGAGACAATGCAGTGCTGGAAGGTATGGCTCAACATTGCTGAACACTATGACTTCACATATTGGTGAGCAGAGGTCAACAACAGAGCAGGAAGACAGACATTGGCAACTGCAAGCCTGGGACTGGGAGAAGGTCTCTTCATTGGTTCCTTTATTCCTCCCTTAACTCACTAGCAAATTACTCCATTGTTCTGATTACTGGTCAAAAGCAAAAACTCTGATAAAAACAGAAGAGAATTCTTATCAGATAAATAATTCTCTCTTTTTTTAGAATTGTTTTGAGTTAATGTGTTATTATGGAGATTGGTAAAATGAATTTAAAAATAATCATTAACTTTAAGACATTTTTAACTGACATAATTGTACATATTTAAGGGTATTGTGTGTTATATTTATATACAATAACATGTAAATACAGTCAAATCAGGATAGTGAGCAAACATGGTCTGGAGTGTTTAGCCTTTCATTGTGCTGAAAACATTTAAAATCCATTTTTTTCCTGGCTATTTTGAAGTGTACAATAAATTAAAATAAAAGTTTTTCACATAGAAAGAAGAAATAAAAGATTATATTTTATAAGTATTTTTAACTAAGATATATAACTATACCAAGATAATCCTTCACATTTTAGTTTAATTTTAATTACATTTATTTCTGAGGGGAGATCATATAACAAGATCAGAGCCTCAACTTTCTAGGGTTAGTGGCAATCACCTTTATTCTCTGAACCATTTTATAGACCAATACTTTGATTTAATAGTTTAATATCAAATTTTTGTGTTTCAGCTTCCTGATTTTCACATCATTTCTCATTTGTTGGAAGATACCCAAGTTCTATATTTTTCTCAGTAAATTAAATACTTGCATATATTCCACAATTTATTAGTAATCACTACTGTAAAAGTTAGAAATACAAGAAAAAAAATCACATCAATTTTCCTCCAAGGAAATGACCTTGCTGTATAAACTCTTATTTGCTAACTTATTAAAAGTTACTGTCACAACCAAGAAATTTACTTTATATTTTTAGAGTATATAAACTGTTGGAATATTCCTCAAGACTCAAAAAACATGATTACATAGAGCTGATATCCAAAATTACTTGTTGTGTTTGGTCACAAGCATGAAGTAATAAACACGTGGCATTGAAATAATAGCTTTTTAATCTGGAAACTAAACAGTACATTCAGACATCTCATATGAGAACAACTCTGTTTATACCTGAACAAATGATCCTTTGAAAGGCAGAGATTTTTTTTCTACTTTAAAAATTACAAACCTTTCTTATGTTTTTCAGGAAATTATTAGTAACAGGGAGTCTGGAGATCAATTAGTTTATTACTTTCTTGGCTATTGAAATCTTTGTTTATCTGACTTCTTACCAAGACCCACACACATATAATTGTGTGTCTGTTTGAAGTTGTCTGTGTGTGTGGGGGATTCTCCAGTGCTGTCAGTTGTACACTCTGCCACACTACCCATTCACAGCACAAGGAGTAAAGGAGTCTCTGAAGGATCAAAGAGCAAACCAAAGGCAGACAAGCCCCTTTGTTAAATAAGGTTTAATAATGTTCCATCACTGAGCTGACCAACTTCCTGATAAAAATCTCAGAAATGATAGTAAAATCATAGACAATCCTAAGTCACATCTGATAGAACTACAGACTCATTTTTTGTTCCTATGACAGTAATTTTAGGTTTATTTTAATTTTCACTTTTATAATTAATATGTATTACAGGAGTGCTTGTGTATTTTAAAGCAGTTAAATATTACTCACTAAGAATTAGGAAAGTCTATGACCATTAACCATTTATAATGAAAACAAGCATTAAGCAATATTTTGGGGATTTGAACATAGCTTTCCTTCTTTTACTACTTCCTGATGATTAAGGGACATCTTATAAGGATCCTGAGGCTGGATCAACTTAGCCTTGAAGCTGATGTGACCATCTCTTTCCATCAGAGAATTTTCAGGTGGTCTTGGTTAATAGAACCACATTTGCCTGGAAACAATCCACAGGTTCTCATCTTCTGTGAAAACAAAAGCAGAAACTCTTTTCCCAAGCAACATATTGTTATAAACAGATTTCAAAATCATGATATCTTTAAAATGTATTTGTTTGTTTAACTTAGCATTCTTTGCAATCAATTGTCTTTCTTCATTTTAGCTGATTAAAAGTTAAAAAATTAAAAGAAAACACAATAACCATAATCCAACCATAATCCAGACTCTTTGTATATTCACCATTTTTATGTGACTGTTTATAACTTTATTCATTTATTTCTTTTTAAGGGCTTTCTTTACCTTTTTTTCTATTCTCTCTGAAGCCTATGCACATTTTACACACATTGTACTCCATTTAGAGGTTTTCTTCATCTGAATCTGTTTATTGTGAATCCATAATCATTTCCCAACCAGAAGAGCTTTTAAAATGCTAGTATTGCTTTGATTGCTGACTCTGTCCCTTTTGGTGGCTTTTCTATGTGGTAGAAGTTCCCATTTAGTCTATGTTCACTGCTAACAAACAGAGTGGACCCAAGAAATGTTGCTATCAGAACAACCATTTTTGACTCTGTTCCCTTTCTGTTCAATATAAGTAAAAACCTTAAATCAATCACATGTAGTTTGTTGTTTATACCAAGTCTTCCACAAGACATATGGGTTTAAGCTGCCTCCTGTGACCTGCCATTTTTAAATTCAAGCCCAAACATCAAGGGAACACTGTGGTATCTCTGTACCATAACCCAATTCAGATATATGAAGTCAATGTCTTTCAAAAAGGGGGGGGGATATGATACAGGAATGAGTAAAAAAGATAGATGAATTTTGGTTTATTGATACAAATTTAAGGTCAATTTTGTTATGCTGATGTACTTTTCTACTCTTGTTTAAGGTATGATGTTTATGTAACTCATTTAAAATTGTAATGTATAAGAAATGCAGATTAATAGTCATCTATGATAACCAAACTTATAGTCATGTTAGGTTTTTATAGGTATACAAGGATATGTTTCAATTAGATAGGTAGTCTTCAAACACTTCAAAGACCTATAGAACATGGCATTTAAATATTTTAAAACTTAGTCTTTTCTGGACAGTGAGACAAGTCTGCTCCTGGCAACACCAATGTGTTTCAAGAAAATGATGGGCACTGAAGAAACTTCACGTGGAATTTACTTTGTGGACAAGAAACTGTTCTTGTGTTGACCATTTGATAGTATGCTGTATAAACTTGGTCATGCGGGTTCCATAGGAAAGTGACCTTTGAACTTTGGCAGAACAAGCCAAGATGGTCCTTCAGGCTCCTGCTTTGCAGAGAAAATTGCCAAGCATCCTTCAGGATGCAAGGAAAAGCAACTGATGGAGTATGCCAGATTTCCTGCATCAGTGAAAGGTATGCCAGAGACTTTGGGCCTATAGGCTCAAGATGATGCCCCAGTGTTACAGAGGAACTTTGAGTGACTGTCCAGGCAGACAGGTATCATTTCTCTCATTTCTAGATTTTGAAAGTTGCTTGCACTTCCTGTTTATTTGGGTAATGATATATCCTTCTGTGGTCTTTGATGTAGTTGAAGATTTGAGAACTATAGGTATAGTTTTTCTTTTTTTTTAATATGAGACATAGATCATCATTTTATTTTTGTTGTACATATTTGCTTCAAATCAATCCATTTCTAAGCCAGGTTCAGGTAACTGAAGGGCTTTGATGAAGAGTTTATGTTGTCTAGACCCAAGGTATGCTACAAACACAACCTGAAGTAAAATGGGAAATACCATCTTTCTACAGACAGGCTTAGAAACTGTAATCCAGTAATTTAAGATGTTTACTTTCAGTGGTAGAGGGCTTGATTTATACCTGGTAACAAGGCTCCCATTCACAAATATAGCTAAAAGGATAGGGAATGCACCACCCATACCAGCATCAATTAGTGCACCCCGGGTCATGGCACAGGCTTCACAGTTCAAATCACCTTTACTTATAGGTAAACTTACATAACCTGCATAAGACAGGCTTGCTGTCAAAAATGGCATCCCGGCCACTGGGAGGCTAGAAGCTGTACATCCTTGAGTCATAAGCAAAATGCACCGATAAAGACTGTTTGCTATTAGGCCACCAAAACCAGCATTAATTCCAACAAAAACTGCTCCATGTTTGAGCAGATTCCTTTCTTGTTCTGGAAGTTGTTGAATTTTTCTGGTTATAACATTAAATATTGAATTTCCTTTGATAGTACTTTATGATTTTCCATCTTGGACCACAGAGAATATTCCAGAGAACTTGTGTTCAATAGACAAGTAGGGGGAAATGCAACAGAGCTTCAAATCCACTCTGTGGGATGAACGGCACCTTATGCTCTCCTCCTATCCGCCCATAGTCCTCTGGCGCTGGTTTTTACCATGACTCTCGCTCGGGTTGCCAGGGCTCCATCTTGTTTTGGCTGACACCTGACTCTGCTGCTAGGTATAGTTTTTCTTAGTTATTTTAAAAGGTATATTAGATATGAAACTTTAGACTCACAAGGATAAGGTAGATAATAGAATATTTTCTTTAATTTTGTTAATACAGATAGACTAGATATTATAACTGTAATTCTTGCTTGATAGCTGTTCTGTTGTATATAATTTTGCTACATTGAAATTAAAACCTTTCCTTTTGATTAGACAGAAAAGAGGAAATGTGGTGGGACTGTTCTCTGTATGCAATTCTGTAAATAAAAAGCTGTTTTGGTCTGTGTAGAGCACCATAGAAGTGGGTGGAGAAATCAGAGTAGACAGGTAGAAGAAGGGCAGAGTCAGTCAGACTCCATACAGCTGCCCAAGAAGCATGTAGGACCCAGGCGAGTGAGGGCCATGGGCACAGCCATGTGGCCAGGTAGATTAATGAAAATAGGTTAAATTAAGATAAAAGAGCTAGCTAGCAATGTGCCTGGGACATAGGCCAAACACTATGAAATAAAAAAGAAGAATTAGGAAAGTTTTCTTCGTATTAAGTGATTGTAATAAGGAAGTTAAACTAGTCAAAGAAACAAAATATTTGTACAATGAAAACTTTGAGACACTGTAGAAAGAAGCTTAGGGAAACATTAGAAGAAGAAAAAAGACTTCCCATGCTCATGAATCAGAATAATTAATATTGTGAAAATATATATCTTATCAAAGCCAATTTATAAATTCAATCTAATCTCAATGAAAACTCTCAGGCCACTATTTACAGATACAAAAAACTGATATTAAAATTTATATGAAAATGAAAAAGAGCAAGGATAGCTAAAACAATGCAGAATAAATGGATACTGTGGGAGTTATCATCATGCCTGGCTTCAAGATATATTACAGATATTATTAAAAACAGTATTATACCAACACAGAAAGAGACATATATGGCAATCTCTCTCTCTCTCTTTTTCACACACACACACACACACACACACACACACACACCATGTGTACATAAACACAGACTTGCACAAGCACTGGAGAAAAGTCATCATCTTCAATAATGCTGTAATAAAAGGATATCTATATTCAGGACAATTAAACTACATCCCTATGTCTCAACATGCACAAAAATGAACTCCAACTATATCAATGTATCAGTGTAAAACATAGACCTCTGAAATGTATAGAAATGTACAACACAGGCATAGGAAAAATCTTTTCAATAACTGACATATGGGGCCTGATAAAACTAAATGGCTTCAGTATATCTAAGAATACCATTAACTGCATGAAGAGGTAGCACACAATATGAGGTGGGGGGTATCTTTCCACAAACACAGACATCAGAACAACAAATTAACAGGAATTAACAAACACCTTTCATTAATATCTCTCAACATAAATGGTCCCAATTATCAAATAAAAACATAGACTAGCAGAATGGATGTAAGAACAGGATGCTGTACTACAGAGCTAAAGTAATAAAAACAGCATGGTTTGGCATGAAAGCAAACAAGTTAATCAATGTGTGGATATATATTATACACTTAGTAAAACCTGAATATTGGGGAGAGAATACCCAGTCAAATCCTAGGCAGACAGTTCAAAAAATTCTTAAACCTTGAATACAAAGATAAACAGCTGATTCAATCACAAACACCTTTAATCCCAGCACAGGGAGAACCAAGAGTGGTGACCTCAACCCTTGATCCCACAACTTCAGAGACAGAACTTCTTCTGTTTCTGTGAGTTCAAGGTTACACACCTTTAATCCTGGATGGAATAGAATACATAAGGGCTTGTAGAAACCCGGAGAGAAGAGAAGCAACTGAAAGAAGTGACTGGCAACCAGGAGCAAGCCTGAGGAAGTTGCAAGACAGCTGAGTGTGAATTCACTGTGGTGCTTTCTCCCTCTGATATTTCAGCCTTCCCCCAATAATTGATTCTGGGTCTCATTTGTAATACTACATCAATGGAATTGAATTGAAGACTCAGACATAAATCCATACACCTACAGACACACAATTTTTGTTAAAGAAACCAGAAACAAATGCTGAAAGAAAGCAAAAACAAAAACAAAACCCCAGCATCTTCAACAATTGGTACTGGTCAAAATGGAGCCTGTACGTGGCATAATTAAAATGGACCCATACTTAGTACCTGAAGAATACCCAACTCTAAATGGATCAAAGACTTCAACATAAAATCAGATACATTAAACTTTACAGAAGAGAACCTAGGAAATAGCCTTGAACTCATTGAAACAGAAACTGAGGTTCTAAAGAGAATATTGTTAGCATAGCCATTAAGTCCAACGATTAGTAAATGGTACTTAGTTAAATTGAGAAGCTCTGTAAGGCATAGGACAAAGTGACAATGTACAGAATAGGAAAGAGTTTTACCAACTATACATCTGATAGTTAATATCTAAAATATATAAGGAACTAAAAAAACTAGATATGAAGATAAATAACCCAATTAAAAATTGGATATTTTTACATCTATACGGAGAATCTATACAGAGAAGAATTCTCAGTAGAGAAATTTTAGGTAGCTGAAAAACACTTTTTAAAAATGTTAAACATTCTTAGCCAGCAAGACAATGCCAATCAAAACTTTTGTCAGATTTTTTTCTTTCACATGTGAGAACTAAGATCAATAAAATCAATGACAGTTCATGCTGGCAAGGATGTGGAGTAAGGGGAGCACTCATTTTTTTGCTGATGGAAGTACAAGTTTGTAAAGCCACTATGGAAATAAGTATCATAACTCTTCAAGAAGAGGGGAATAAAGTCTACCTTAAGATCCAGCTATACCACTTTTGGGCATAAAACCAAAAGATACTTTATTCTACCACAGATACACTTGTTAAACCATGTTTATTGATGCTCTATTGATAATGGTAAGAAACTGGATTCAACCTTGTAGTCTACATTTCTGGCCCAGTCTAGCCCCAAGGTCCTGACCCAAAGTCCCTTAGTACAAAGAATCACACAAAGGCTTATATTAATTACAAGCTAATTGGTCTATGGCTCAGGCTTATTACTTGCTAACTCTTTTACTTTAAGTTAACTCAGATTTCTTATTTATGTTTAGCCATGTGGTCTGTTACCTTTCTCAATGAAGAATTTTATCTCTCTTCCTCTGCACCTCACTGTCATCTGCTATTCTCTCTTCTTCCACTTCCCAGAATTCTCCTAGTCTGGTTGCCACACCTCTACTTCCTGACTAGCTACTTGACTAATCAGCATTTTTACAAAACCAATATTTACAATGACAAATATTGACAGTGTACAAGAGCATAGTCATACAGCACAACCTAAATGTTTCTCAAAAGAAGTATAAAAAAGAAAATATGATAAATTTACACAGTAGAATATTACTCCAGAATTTAAAAAATTAGACATGAAATTTACAGGTAAATAGATGGAACTAGAGAAAACAATCCTGAGTGAGGTAACTCAGACTCAGAAAGATAACTATGGTATATATTCACTCATAATACAGATATTAGCTGTGATGTCAATGATAACCAACCTACAATTTAAAGGACTACAGGGGTTAGGTATAGAGTGAGGGAGAAGGGCAAAAGATAGATGTTGTGGGATGTCTTTCCATACTCTGTGAATATGCTTGATTACCATTTGTTAATAAAGAGGCTCTTTTGGCCGATGGCAAGACAGCTTGGAGGTAGGCAGGGAATCCAGGTGGAGATAAAGGAGAAGGAACAAATCACCACGAGAAGCTATAAGCTGCCACCCAAAGAAGTAAGATGTAAAAGTACAGGCAAGCCATGAGCCACCTGGCAATACAACAGATTAATGAAAATTGGTTTAGTTGTAACAGTTAGTTGGTAATGAGCCTGAGCCATAGGCAAAAGAGTTTGTAATTCATATAAGCCTCTGAATAGTTATTTTATAAGCGGTCACAGGACTGTGGGTGGGAGAGCTTTGTTCAGACTGTGGGCCCAGAAGGGTCAGAAACTTCTGCCTACAGATAGATCTCCATAGAAAAGGGCAATAGGATGGTTATGAATAAAATAGGCGGGGCTGGAGTAGGAGGATTAAGATAGGAAGAGAAGGGAAGAGGGGGACAAAAGAGGCAATGTGGAGAAATAGCTAAGATTAAGGGTCATTTGAGGAGTATCATTAAAAATGTAATATAATAGAAACTGTAAACTGGATACATATATGATGGAGACCTAAATGAAATCACCAAACAATAGAGGATACAGAGCCACATGGACATTCCTTGTAATCAAATGGAGCCTCTGGTGGCATGATTGGTTTACATTTAACTGAGTGGTTGGCCACAGGGTTCCCATGTGAAGCACCAAACAACTCATGCTGTTGCCAAGACTATAGTTTATTCTCTTCAGACTAAAGGAAAGGTCTCATTGCTACAGACAACACCTACACAACTTGTTGAACATGGAAAAGTTGAGCTGGTGCCTGCAAAGAGCCTTCACTGTTATGTACTAGCTTCTTTGGTATAGGAAAGTTCTCTGCATGCTCCCAAAGGAGAAACAGAAACAGTGACCAATCTACAAAACCATTGCTCTACAATAGTGACCAACCTGTGTGACATATTAGTGCAGGGGTGGCACAAAGCTTGTGGGAATAGCCAACCAATATCTGATTTGACTGAAGACTCCAAGAGATGTAACCCACATACGGCATTGCTTTGGTGACCACAAATCTCAGACCAGACAAGCCAGGTACCTACAGTAAAACCAAACACTGCTGGTTTTAAAAAGAAAAAAAATAGCAGTAAAATGACTACTAATGATATTCTGCTATATCTAAAGATTAGTGCCTTCCTCTGCTATCATCAGATAATCTTCCTCCTGCTGAAGAAGGAAATAATTACAGAGACCCACAGTCAGACATTATGCAGAGGATAAAAATCCTTGGAACATTCTACCCTAACCAGGATTTCTCCACCAAACATTTCCTCTCAGGGCTCAGGGCTCAGGGCTCAGGGCTCAGGGCTCAGGGCTCAGGGCTCAGGGCTCAGGGATCAGGGCTCAGGGATCAGGGCTCAAGAAAACTTGTAGAATAGAATTCATAAGGAGTGTAAGAGCCAGAGAGGACAAAGGACTCCAGAATACACGCTCTCTGAGTCACCAGGGTGGATGCGCATATGAACTCACCCAGGCTGAGGCTGCATCCATAATACCTGCATAGTTCTCTATACTAGAAAGGTTCCTAGAGCTGAAAGGAGAAGCAGACATGTCCCCTAATCCCTAATCCAGAAGTTATAGCCAACTGATAACCACTTGCAAATGAAAAATTAGTTTTCTTTAAAGGATTTTCACTGGGGAAGCAAACTCCTCTTAGGAGTAGGCTTCATGCTCAGGAGTAGATGGCTAACAGAAAATGGACTCATCAGCATCTTTTGAGGTTTCTTATCTCATAGTGTTTTATTAGGCTTTATTTATTTATTTATTTATATTATGGATAAATAAGTCACATTTTCTATCCCTGTATATCCGTAATCAAGGTCCCTTCCCCCTCCCACCACACCAGGTCATTCTTTCTTCTCCACATCTCCCCATCCCCATCATGGGCAGGTGATCCCAAGGTCCTAAGGTCCCAATATTGCTTAGTTCAGTTATTAGGCTTTTTTTTAAAAAATCTTAGTTTTTATTTTTATTTCATTTATTTATATATACATATACATATACATTTTTACATACATAAGTATATATATTTTCTCTTTTTACTCTATAGTTCCTTTAAGTATGGCTTCCAGTTTAATGGTTTTATGGTATTCCTGAGTGTATAAATAAGAGGGTCTCTGTGTCTGTAACTGTTGCATTTGCTTTCTGTGGGCTCTTTTCCTTCTGTTTGTTTTGTCCTGTTCTGCTGTGTTAGTTTTTGTTTTATCTTATTATCTCTTAGATGTCTGTTTATTTTCTAATGAGAAACAGAAAGGTCATGATCTGGATCAGAAGGAAGGGAAGGACTAGAAGGAATAGAGGGAACCAGTAACCAAGACACATTATGAAGGGGGACAATTTTCAATAAAAGGAACAAAAAGAAATATGTAAAGTACCCATGATTTAAAAATATTAATATTTCAGTTCATGTTACAATAGAAGTTAGCCAAAAATTTTTAAGGAAAAAACACAAGAAAACAAATTTAAACTCAGTTTAAAATGGGCTGAACTGAAAGGTTTTCACAACATAAAATATAAAAGGCTGGTAAACACTTCACAAAGTGTTCAGCTTCCTTACCATTGGGGAAATGTAGATTAAAGCTATTTCATCTCACCCCAGTCAGAAGACCCACTGTCAGAAATGACAATGACAACACAGATTGACATAGATGTGGAGAAAGGAATGCATTTATATATATATCATATTATATTACATACATAATATACTCTTGGTAGTATATAAATGCAACCACTTCATAAATCTGTCTGAAGGTTTCTTAAAAAAAACTAGAAGTAGAATTCCCATGTGAGTCAGCAATATACCACTCCTGAGCATGTACCCAGAGGAATTGTATTTTCTTTAGAGACAGTGTCATTTCTACGTACATTACTGATCAATTCACAATAGCTGAGACACAGAGTCAGCTTAGATGCCCCTTCAGTGATGAGTTGATAATGAAAATGCAAAGTGTATCAACAATGAAATTTTATTAAGCTATTTTTTAAAAATTAAATGAAGTTAAAGGAAATGAAAACAACTAAAAAACAAAAAGTAAATTAATTCTGGTCCAAGAAACTAAACACCATATGTTTTCTCTCACATGTGGATCATAGCTTTGAAGACTGAGATTTCTTTGTTTAAACTGAAATGTCTGTAGAGATCTGGAAGTGAGAAAAATGCCAAAGTGCAGATGGGTGGAGGGAGCAGAGGACCATCTTGCTTTCTAAAACAGGCTTTCTCCCTGGCACCTGAGGCTTACTGACTTAGGAAGGCTGAGGGCCAGTGAGCCCAGTTCTGGAATAACAAGTGTGTAATATTGTGCCTGACGTACACATATCTTCTGGGAACAAATACTAGTCCCCGTCCTTTCATGGCAAAGACTTTCCTAACAGAGCTATCTGTCCAGCTACTAAATAGTTATTTGAAAAAAATCATCTGTGTTCAAGAAACATAACATTAGCCAGATGGTGGTGGTGCATCACTTTAATCTCAGCACTCAGGAAATAATTTGGACTTTAGGGCCAGCCTGGTCTCCAGAGAGACTTTCATGAAAGCCAGGATTAAACAGAGAAATCCTGTCAAAAAAAAAATAATCAAAACAACCAAACAAAAAGTAAAATAGAAGGGAGGGAGGGAAAGAAGGAAGGAGGGAGGGAGGGAGGGAGGAACATTTTCCAGTAGGTCCCTATATATTCCTATCCTAATTCTCAATCACTGCTCTCACACTTAAAGTTGCACACGACCCTCAAATCTTAGAAAGGTTACTAACATTGTCTAATGGTTTTAAACAGAATTCACAGACTGAACATTTTGACGTACACATGGGACCACTTGAACAGGAAATAAAGGAGTCCTGTGGTCTCTCTGTGATTTCCCTGAGAGATTTTATTTCACATGGCAATTGAATTCTGTGCTCCTTTCATAGCTCTGGACTCATCCTTTCCATTCAAATTTAATCTTGCCTATTTTTAGTTCTGTTTGAGGGACGATATTCTCTATGGACAATGCTCCTAGGAGGACAGACCCCCTTGATGATTGCTGTTTCATACGTGCTCTGACATAGTGTACATAGTATCCCCTGTCACAAAGAAATGGAATCATCTGGAATTCTAGCCAGAAAATACAAAGAATTGTTTTTTGTATTTTGAATTTGTAGAGACAAAGCCAGTCTCTACAAAGAATATGATACTTATTGAGGAAAAAGATCCTTGGACTATATATATATATATATATATATATATATATATATATATATATATATATAATATGAAAAAGAAATTTGTATTTGTTTTGCAAACAAGCACTTTTTTTTCTCCAGTAATCTTGGCAACTCAGATATGGAAGTGTGGACTCCAAAGGCATATTCTATCTAAAGCTATTGATTGATACATCAATTTCCTGGGAAAGGGGGATTAAGGAAGACAGTATGCTATGTGCTGGAGTGGAATATGGTATCAAATTGCCTTTCTAATTCCATGTTTATCCTCAAAGACAACATTACACCCAACCCTAATGTGAATGAAGACACTCGCTGAAGAGCTCGAACAGGACCCAACACAGCAAGCATGGAGCTGGCAGGTCCTGCTGTCCCCGACCTCCCCCTCACTAGACTGCTAGATTCCTTTATTTGATCACTCCTTCAATCTAGAGACTGGTCACTAAGGTCTAGCAAATTCCTTTTTCGGCTACACTGACTAATCAATGAGGATTTAACAACTTATCTTAGCATGGACTTCTCCTTCTCAAAAAAAAAAAAAAAAAAAAAAAACCCAAACAAAAAAACACACTCCTAAGAAGACACCTGTGACTGTTTCTGCCCAATCCAGATTTAGTCACCTTGTCTCTATCTTGCTTGATAAGGGATCTCTTTGTGCTAGAAATTGGCATTTGGGTGTGGTCTGTGACTAATCTGGGGTGCAGAAAGAAACGTCTTGCTGTGTATGGTCCATAGTCCCTTCACTCAGGGCTGCCTGGGCTGAGGAGAATGAGCAATGGTTATGGGTTCAGCTCTAAACTGGACACCACCACATCTCTGACACTTGGGGAACTTTGCAAAAGAGCATGTGAAGGAATTTAAGAACCAGAGATATGGAGAAAGGATGCAAAATGCCATCCTCTATATACCACACAGCCACTGCAACCGAGGGCACATAGCAACGCTGCCGAATTATGCTGGCCCTGCACAAAAGAGGCCCTGTGGACTGTCAGTAATGGGTGAAGGAAGAGGTTCATGGGCCTCTGCCTCTTACTGTTGAAATTTTGGTTACTGATAGACAGAGAGAGAGAGAGAGAGAGAGAGAGAGAGAGAGAGAGAGAGAGAGAGAGAGAGAGAGAGAGAGAGAGAGAGGGAGGGAGAGGGAGGGAGAGAGAGGGAGAGGGAGAGACTCCTTTAATTGTGTGCATACTAGTGAGCCCACTAGACAGCTCCAAATCTATGTTCACACAGATGGCACTGGTCAAACTCAGTGTATCTCAAATAAAGCAAAAGGACGAGAATGTGAGAACCTTGCTTTGGGTGGAAGGAATTAGTGGTGTGGGAAAAAGGGAGAAGAGACAGTGGGAGTGTGTGTGCGAGCAACCAGAATATATATATATGAAATTGTCAAAGAACAAATTTTTTTCACTAAAAATAAATCAAAGGAAAAAAGAGGGATTTTCACAAATGCATATAGATTTATCTTAGTAATACAGGAAACTCAGACTGGGAACAAACTTATGAGGTAGGCCAAGGTCAAACATCAAGTACAAATTTAATAACAAGATGAGAAAAATTGAAGAAGAGAGGCTTATAAAGCTCAGAACTATAGAGAATGTGGGTTCATCACCAGAAGTAAAAATCTGAGCCCTGGCTGGGTGAACACATGAACAGAATGTCGTTAAAGTCGGGGGCTACAACTGTGCACTTTAAAGGGTGTTTACACAATCTAATAAAATAGTATTTTAACCAAATTTTATAAGCCTTCTTTTATGCCATAAACTCACTAAAAGAAAATTTTTGCTGTACAAAAGAGTAGTTGATTATTTTTTTTAACTATGTAACTCGTTTGCTATGTACACACCTTCACTTCTACCTTAGGCAGTCACCTTAACACAGAGTCCCAATGAATACAAAAGGACTAACTGTTTTTTGTTCTATTAGTATTTCCTGGAAATGTAGAAGTACATTAATTTCATGCCTCAAGTCTGAAAGCCTATGCTATTCCCATGAGCATATGGATAAACTTTATAAAATTTTTAATTTTTATATATTTAATGTATGTTAAAAGAAGTGGTATTTCAACTCCATGTTTTCATTAATTTAAGTAGTCATGCATGTAAGTGTGAATATCAAATTTATTTAAACAAACAAACAAAAATACTCAGTAGTGAATCTTCAATGCAGTTTATCCTAAAACATGAATCCAGGAAATGGCTAAGTCTGAAAATATTAAATTATATCATAATGTGTTCTTAAAGGTCTTTCTTGTTCTACCCTCTGCTTGATCCAAACTTAGAGCTTTTCTTTATGTAAATGGAAAAATATAACTCTATAGAATATGCAAGCTTTGTCCAGTATAGATCATATGGACTATATTTAGAGATGAATCAACATATAAACTTTAGCCAACTATTCTTGTTCACTCTCTTCATGCATCTAAAGTTTGGAAATGTCATGAAGTATCCAGAAATAGACATTTCAAAGGTCTCATAAAAAGGGAAGCAACAATTCCATTTGGGGATAGATCTGTGTCTATAAAGGGGATGTGCATAACATTTTTTACTTTGAGTAAAGGTTCAAAGTTAATACAAATTATCTCATCTTATTTAATTCCTTAGAAAAGAAACAACTCCTGTATCTAACTATATACTACTATTATAAATTTTAGGTAGTTTTCAAGCCTTATCTCAGTAAAAATATAGTAGAAGAATAAAAAGCCTGGATATTTAGGACAGACAACTTCTTCTACATGATAAGACTGATTTTTTTTTTGAGACACATAGGTTTTAGCTTATTTTCTAATGGGCTACCAAATGAGCATAATAAGAGGACTTCTTTATTAGAACAGGAAAATATAAAAGCAATAATATTATGCTCATTATCCTGCCCATTTTTTCTCATTCTGTTCTATTCAAAAATACGTCTAGTCCCGACAGTGAATCAGGTACTTCTTTATTCTGTGTGGATTCATCAGTGAATGACATACAAAGGACCATTATTACCCATGTGGAGATTATGAGGAAACAAATAACAAGTAAATGAATTCACATACACATTTGTAAGCTGAAAGATAATATTAACCCATTTTCATTATTAGTAAATTAAATACTTGACATGTGGTAACTTTACAGAAAAAAACAATCACATTTAGCTGACAGTTGTAGAGGCACAGGTTGTGACATTGGCTCTGATCTGATTAGGCTCTCTAGTCCACGTCACCCCATGGCAGAGGATTATGCCAGAGAAAAGATGGCATTCTGAAGGCAAGAAAGCAGAAAGACTGATGTTCCTGGATTTCTTCTGGGAACATGCCCCAGTGACTCAAGGACTTTCTGCAAAACTCTATCACCTCTCATTGCCACCTCGAATAAAAAACCTTTAACTGATGAATGTTTCGGAAGACTAACTCTATCCAAAGCTCAGGAGAAAGTCATACAGTGAATCACATGAGGAAAATACGCTTGCCAGGACATCAAGAAGCATAGGATGCAAAGTAGTGAGAAGTTTAATAATAAGGTAACTAAAAGTGGCTTCTCCAAGAAAATTAGGGCCTAACAAAAGTTAATAATGTGAGGGAGGAAGCCATGGGGCTTCTGTAGAGAGATACTCAGGCAGAGGCCAGGGCAATGATATAGACTCCTGCAGACCTGGTGTTCCCAAAGAAATAGGGAAGAGTAAGAGATAAGTGTGCCTTTGCTGGGCAGATCTTTGTAAGGACATCAGCTCTTTGAAGGAAATGTAAACTAAGGGAAAACATTGACCACAGCAGTGGCTTGCTTGATTCATATTTTTTTAGGGGTTATCCTAAGAAATAAGGTACATTCAGAGGTGTGAAGAAGGAAATAAATGAGGAATATAGTACAGCAATTTAGGTAAAAAGTAAAGATACTTGTGCCATAAAAAGGTGGCAGTAAAAGTCTTGGGGAAACAAATCACAGTTAAGGGCCATTGGTATGGCTCAGCATGTCATTCATGCCTGAAGACCCATGCTCAATCTCAGGAACTCACCAAAGAAGAAAAGAACTAACTCTTGAAAGTTGTCCATGCAAGCCCTGGAATGTGTACACACACACACACACACACACACACACACACACACACACACACACTTGCTCTAAACACAATAATACACTAAACAAAAAAGCTAGAAAGCAGCATCTAAATATTTGCAATAATAGATGAATGTGGCTTGTTCATAGAGCTCATATAACTTGTGATATAGAGGATGAAAGTTTATTCTCTAAGTTCTGTTACATACTGCTATAAGCATTATCAGCCACAATCCCTACAATAAATTTTATGTAGATCAAAGAGATTTTGCCAAAGAAGTAATGTTTGACTAGAATACCACAAGTAGCTGCAGGTATCTAGACTCAGTGTGTATGTTTCGTTTGCTTATATATTACTTGTTAATATGGCATTCCTATCACTTATAACCATTTGCCCCATGCAACAATATAGAAATTAGAATTTCTAGAAGTGAGATGCAAGCAATTGCTTTGGCAGCCCACTATTTTGCATAAGAAAGTATAGGCTGATCAAAGGGTCTGCAGAGCTGCAGGTAGGTCCCCCTTTCAGACTTACAATGCATTTACTCTGATGCTGGGGAATGCTCAGGGAAATGACCAAAATGTGAATGAGCTAGTCCTTGCTTGAGTGAAAAAGACTGATTCTTAGTAAAACCACATTTATATTTCTCTTTAGTTTTTATAAGTTTCATGACCATATGCAGCAAATGGAAAATACCATGGGAAGCCGACAAACAACTGTACCAACACAGCCTCGTGAACTTTCCCATTAATGGTTCACCCATTTGGTTCTTTCTCCGTGAAAGGACAAAATTTCTCATTCAACACACAAAAAGCAATTTGTTCTAAGAGTCCTTGAATTAAACCTTCAAAATAAAAGGAAGTGTAGGCTGTATCTGATGAGGCTTAGCAGCCTGCTGGCCTCGCCTTCAGGTGGAAGTTAATTGGTAAGGCAATGAATTCCCAGAGCCTTCTCCTGTGATGGCCTTTGATTGCAGACGGCTGTTCAGAGTTGAAGGGCCATGAAATACTAGCTTTCCAAGGGTCTGTAAAAAGGTAGGCAGCGGGGAGGGCAGCCGATTGCCAGCAACTGCACCCTCCTGGCCCAGTTAATACTGAATTAGCTGAGCCATCTTCCAGCCTTGTAGCCATGCACTTGGCAGGATAAGACGATATCTAGGACAACAGCCAGTGGGTAAGGTGTCCTCAGGGTCTTAATGTCTATGAGCAAACCAACTGTGTTCTACTACCCTGAATACGTTAGGTTACAGAACCACTTCAGGTGTAAGGTTCATCAGGTGTAAGGTTCAGACACATCTGTAATCATAAGACAACCCTGTGTAGTGTACTATACCCCCGTCAATAGTCAGAAAGAACAACCCAAGAAAGTAGAAGCCTGTGTGTGTACAGTGAGATTGAGGTGGAAACAGAAAAGCAGCAGGCCTGGTTTTCTAAACGTTTGTATCCACTGTTTTCTTACGTATTTGTGAAGAGTGGAGAATCCGCAGCACAGATGTGGAAGTCAGAGGGCAGCTTGCCAGACTCAGTTCTCTCCTCTCACACTCTCTTCGGGTTTTGGAAATCAAACCTGGGTCTTCAGGCCTGGAAGCAAGTACCAACCGCAGCGAAGCCATCTTATCCCCAGCCCTTGGTTTTTGAATGGAATTTATAGTGATCTGTTGCATCATTTATGACTAAGCCTTGTACATATTTGCTGTGGGAACAATATAAATAGCTAATAAGTGAATTCAGATTGTGAAAAAAGAGATAAGCATGAAACTCAACAGCTATTAATAAAAGATTCATGATATAATTTAAAATAAAAAAAATGAGGTGTGCAGTTCAATCTGAATTTCATATGCAACAGTTTCAATGTAATATATTTAAATGCTATAAGGATTATCTCAGATATTTTATTTTGGTATTACTTAGTGCACTATTAGAGCATTTTATTATTAGAGCATTTTAACTATATCCAAAATATTGTACTCATAAAACCTGCTTAAGAAAAAAAGAAAAAAGATGTCTGTGTTTGCTAAGGCTGGCAACCTTAGATAGAAAAAAAACACTCAGCCTGAGCCAGCAAAGATTTCAGGAAAATGCATGTTCTGGGAACCAAAACTTTGGATTTTGTTTTAGTATTTCTTCTGGTTAGCTATGTGTCTTGAGCATATCATTTAAGCCCTATCAATCTCTGATCCTCAGCAGTTAGTTGTATCTAATATTACTAGTTTTAATTTTATGATATGTACATGATTAAACCTTTGCTGCCTGTTTTTCATAACCTTCCATGTACAGGGAACTAGTTGGAACCTTCTACCACAGCTGACTGCTCACAATGGCAGAAGACTGGGTAGGAGAGATGTTATTTTAATCAGAGAGGAATTGGGATTAGGGGTTATCAGGAACCAAGCAAAAGATCACAGGGTGACTGACAAGCAAGGGAAATGGAAGGCAGGTCATGATCTGAACAGCAGACCTCATTCACATAAAGAAAAGAAACTTAGAACTGCAAGTGCAAAGTTTGGGCAGCTTTGGTGGCAGCTATCTGGCAGGCCCGAGTGCAGGAAAAGCCTGTGGTTTTTATAAGCCTTAGTTTTAGTGAAGAAATTTGGTTTTGTAACTAAATGCAACAGGCTCACCTCTGAGTTAAAACCAAGCCCTAAATAAGAAATACAACTTTTTTTTTTTACCAGTAACAGGTTAAAATTGAAGTTATTTCCAAAGCAACATCCTCCTCAAATAAAGAGCTATGTGGTTTTATTTGGGGAAGCTATACCATATTCATAAAAGAGAGCACTTTGGGGTGAGGCATGCTGTACTCTCTCAGCGAAGGAGTACGTACCAGAACATGCTCATTTAAGATAGTATTAATTCAAGAAGAAAAGATGGCAGAACTAGTTGGGGGCATACTTAGCTCAAAGTCATGAAGGACATATTCAAAAGGTATAGTGAATACTTTTGAGCATACTCGATTCATGTCATGAAGATACTTAAGTGTATTCTGAGTTCTATGGTCTAGAAAATGGAAACACTTCAAAAGTGGGTTTGGGTCTTGAAGGTGCCAGCCTCACTTGGTGACATTTGACAGTGGGTGCTCCTGCATGGTAGGGTAGCACTGGAGAAGGAATGCCATTGTATCAGCTCCCATCTCCTGGAGCTGTAACCAAACTCTGTCTTGAAAGGAGGCTTATTGTTTGAGATGGAGCTATACTGGGAACTTAAACAAGAAATAACTGAAATTGAAGAAACCAAGGTTGTTTTTTCCCACAGTTCTGAGCCAGGAGCTGAGAGTCAGGACGGGCATGGGCAGTGAGTCTTCCAGAAGCCTCTGGGAACACTGCTGCCTGCCTCTTCTGCATGCTGGTCACAGCTTGCCTCCCAGATCATGCTGCTTCCCTTTCTCACTACATGTTCCTGTGTGGGTGTCTTAGCAGGATGTGAGTCATTAGATTCATGGCCCACCTACATAACCTAGGATGCTCTTATCATCTCAAAATCTTTAACTGACCTATAAAACTAGTTCTTCATCACTTCTGAATTATTTCTACAGCATAAGCATCATGCTTTCAAACTCTAGGTTTTACTGAGGCTAGTCCTCCTGGAAAAGTCTTAAAATGCAATTTTCTGTTACCCCTTTCATGAGTTTAAGATTCGTAGGAAAGTTTTTCACTTCTTAGATATGATTTGAACTGGAAAACTTCATTAGGAGAAAAAAGTCCAACACACACACACACACACACACACACACACACACACACACACACACACTGCTGTGAAAATTTTGCTCCCTGTATTTTACTCATAACTGCCATCCAACATCTTCACACTAATTTTAAGTAGTAATAACTTCTAAATCAACAATAAAATGTCTTGTATGTAGATAGTTTATTTACCTAATTTAGAAGACACATATATAGAATAATAAAAGATCAGATTGAAATAATTACTATTGTAAATGTGTAGACCTAAATGCTCAAGCAAAGTCTTCATTATACAAATAATTACAACCATTTTGTGTATAAAAATAGTTGAAGATATTTACATTTGGAAGACATAAATCATGGAGAAACATTCAGGGCGCAAATTAGGAACTGCCAACTGGAAATGGCCTTTAATTTGATTTATCTTTAAAACAGCCCAGATTTCAAATCATTCTTATTATCTACTAAGACACTAAATTATAATTTCTTAGTCTAAAAAGCAGCATTGCTTTCTGTCAGCATTGCATTCACAAGTTAGTCAAACTATTTACATCCATTTTTTTAATTGATGGAAGAAAACACACCAAATTCAAAGAGAAAACAAATGACTGGCTTGTTTCTGGAAAACAACTGAGATATCTGGAATCCTCTAAGTATTTTCTTACTTATTCAAACAATTCCACAATTGTGGAAACAGACCAACTCCTCATTGCAACTCTATTACTTCATTTGAACTTAGAGATGTTTGAACCAGTCTGCCCTACCTGAAGTCCCATCCCATGGAGACAGGCTTTCTGACTACCCAATTGAAGACTCAGAATATTTTTATCAACTATAAACTGGGCTTGCTTCACAGGTAACTTTTGCTTTTGAATGTTTAGAGAAACCTCTGGGCTTCTGCAAATGCTCATAAATGATACCAAAGATACCTGAAGCTGTAAAGATTTTGTGAGATGATTTTGAATGATTACATATGGTTCTTAAAGGAATGATTATTATTAATTCACTGTAGTGTGGTTGTGTTTAGGATTGAACACATACAACACATTCTTTACAGTGATGCACAAGCTGATCCTGAAAGATGGTTAATAGAAGGAAATTTGCTATTTTTATCTTATATTTTCTTAAAACCACTCATTAGTTTAAAGATAGTTTTATTATTTTTAGAATTTCATATATTTTAATCATATTCTCCCTCTCTCCCCCAGCTCCTCCTATATCTATCTTCTTCTTCTACCTACCAAATTAAAACAAATATTTTTTGTTGTTGTTGTTGTTTTTAACTCATTAGGGCCAATTTGTACTGCCCAAATATTTTTGGATGTGTAGCCTTTCACTGGGGCATGGTTGACTTAAACATCCTTAGAGGAAATTTTCTTACCCTCCCAGCAGCTGGCAATTGACAGCAGCAAGAGGAACTTCTTGACCACATTCTCTCCATGCTGGAATTCTGTCTGCTTAGGCCCGAGGTCACATGTGCAACTGTTCTGTTGTATTCAGCAGACACTGTTTACTTGTAGTTCTCTGTTGCCTCTGCTGTTTAAACTCTGTCTTTTCCCTCACCCATGATGATTTATGAACTTTGGGAGGAAGGACTGCAATATTTATGTTCCATTTAGGGCTGAACATTCTGTGGCCTAGTTGTGAGTCTATGTTAATCATCAACTATTGCAAATATAAGCTTGTCAGATGAGAGTGTAGAGGCACATTGATCTATGAATATAATAATCATCATTGAGTCAGTTTGGTGCTATTTAGTAGAATAATAGTAGTAGCCTCTCTGCTGGGGCCTATGGCTATAGGCTCTTGGCCTGATCGTGGTGTCAGGAGTGAATTTCCTCTTGTGGAGTAGTCTTTAAATCCAATCAGAAAGTGATTGAGCACTCCTGTGATACTTGTTTCACTGTCTCCCCACTGGGTGTGGCTTGCCAAGCCGGTCATTATTGTAGATCATGAGGTTCATGGCTGAGTTTGGTTGATCATTGTTTTACTCCTCCAGTTATGTCACAGCACCTTCAAGCACTTGGAAAGCCATTCAGTAAGGATGAAGTTTCTAGGTGGGTAATAGTTTGATTTCTCTGTGTTCTATGATGAAAATAGGAGGTATCTTAAGCAATTGGGTCTTTCCATCTATTCATAAAAAATATCTAAGTAATGAGGAGGCAATAAAGGAAAGGATAAATAATGCTAAATATGTTTTAAAAAATCATATAGAAACCTACTATGCAGAATCTCTCTCCCTCTCTCTCTCTCACACACACATACACAAACACACACCCTCACACAAAGAGTCAAAATGGAGTTACCTTATAATGAAACAAGGTTTCTCTAGACATTACAGAGTACAAATAGCCCATTTTTTTTTTAAATGTGAGATCAAACTCAGGTCACTGGGGTTGTTAGGAAGCACGTTTATCAGCAGAACCAATTTGCCAGTGTATTTGTAGAGATTTGAAAGAGCCCAAAGACAGAAATTTACAAAGAGTTATCATATGTCCAACACATAAGAATGGTAGAAAATCTGGCCACTTTATTATTATAAGAAGATCATTGACTGGTATTATAATTCTAATTATTTTGAAGAGATATGATTATGTTTTACTAAGGGGGCCAAATCCACATGTAAATATTACTTTTCAAGCCAATGTATTTACAATAAAAGTATAATCTATGAATTATTCTCTTTTAAAATGCTAATTCAAAAATGTTCAGCATGAAACTAAGGAATATTTTATTGATAATTTAGAAACAAAACCTGTCTTCTAGTTAAGGGCTGTGAAATGCCATCATTTGTGCAGTAGGCTCATAGCAATCATACAGTCTCGTCTAGGGGTTACCACATGAGGTTTATATATGATTGGAACTATCAATAGCCAGGAAAGATGGAGCAGAGTCTTAAAGATCCAAGCTTCTCATTCATTGCTGATCTATTTCCTATGTGGGTCTGAGAGAAGAGGAACTATTGCCTTCATATATGTACCCACTGGTGACCCCAGCAGGCTCCCATTCATAACCCCAATCCAACAATTACACCATTGGCCCTGGTTAATTACTGTCACACAAAACCAGAAAGATATGAATCTGGAACAAGGAAAAGTGAGGAAATTGTTGATACAGCTAATAAGGAGATAAGAGAGAGTATAAAGAGAAAGTAACAAAAATGCATTCTATGTATGTATGTATGTATGTGTGTATGTATGTGTGTATGTATGTGTGTATGTGTATGTATGTATGTGTGTATGTATGTATGTATATATGTGTGTGTATGTGTATATGTATGTATGTATGTATGTGTGTATGTATGTGTGTATGTATGTGTGTATGTATGTGTGTATGTATGTATGTATGTGTGTATGTATGTGTGCATGTATGTATGTGTGTATATGTATGTATGTGTGTGTATGTATGTATGTGTGTATGTATGTATGTACGGGGATAGAAGAAAGCTGGGAGGTGGGTGGGAGAAGGGGAGAGAGAAATGTGGTTGGTATATAAAATAGAAAAAAATAAAATAAAAAATTAAAAAATAAAAGTAAAGACACCACACACATACACATCAAACAAAGCCTTGTATTGAATGTAATCAGTGCCACAATTTAACTGTAAGAAGTTACCAGATGTGTACTGCAGTATTTTCCATCAACGGCAGAGCCCACAGGTCAGGCATCCCTGAATTTGAGAAACATCAAGTACAGCATGAGTGTATCTTCCCTAGAAACTAATATTGAATAGGTCACCAGCTAGCTTTCCAATATGTTGTGACAGAAACTAACATGATTGTAAAATTGAACCCTGCAGACATCCATAAAGAGAGAAAGTACTTTTGAAGAAGATGTATTTTCTCTCTTGCTGACCAAGTATGAAATCAGGCACTCACCTAGCCTTTGAAGCTCCCTGGGCACCCGAAAATTAGATCCAGAATTACTCACAGTTAGACGCATCCCCAAAGGTTGAAGACACCAGCAGTTTGCGTCAATGTGTTTTTGAGTCCTCAGCCTCAGTGGTGTATGTGGGAAGGGCCTTGGATGTTTTATGATTCTGTTGAAAAACACATTTAAGACAGGAATAAAATACTCTCTCCACATCTCCAAAGAGGTTTGGTGTGGTGATAGGTTACATATTGAATAAAACCTGAAATATCAAGAGATCAACCCACAGTCAAACTAGGGAAAAAAGCTCAGGAATAATTATAAAGTAAATACTTTGGCAAATGCCTATTAATGGACAAAGGCCAAAATTAAAAGTACAAATAACTGATGCTATTAATGAAGATTTATTGGACAAAGGGATGGGTTATATCAATAATTTTATCAGAGTCATGGCATCCAAGTTGGCCCCTTTAGGAGGTAAATGTCCAGTTTTTGGGAACTGGGTCTTTATCCCAGGTAAAACAGATGGCTTGAGTGTATAGGACCAGAAGGACAGAGAGGAATATTAAAACCATATGTAGCTAACATTGCTATAATTTATGGGGATGAGATTTACTACAACAATGGAACACAATGATTAATATTCCTCCAAACACAGAAGTAAACCACAAACTAACACATATTTCCAGGAGAACTATTAGAAGATATTATGAGAAACAGTCACAAACTATCCAGCCTGTACAGAAATAAGGCACAACAGCTGATGATCTTTCAAAGACACCTACAGCACTACCTTTAAAATGGCTAAGATAAGTCTATATGGATTCATCAATGGCCATTAACAAATGAGAAATTGCAGGCCTTAGAGCAGCTGGTATAGGAGCAGTTAAATGCTCAGCATATAGAAGAATCAACTAGCCCTTGGAATTCTCCAGTATTCGTTATTAAAAAGAAACCTGGAAAGTGGAGAATAGTAATAGAATTTTTTTAAAATTTTACTAATTTTTTTATTCTTTTTCCCTAAAACTCTAATGTACAGCTTATCATTTCTTTTTTTTCTTTTTTTTTCATTATTATTATTATGAACAAATAAGTCACATTTTCTATCCTTGTATATCTTTATTCAAGATCTCTTCCCCCTCCCACCACATCAGGTCATTCTTTCTTCTCCACAACTCCCCATCCCCTCCCTGGGCAGGAGGCAGGCGGTCCCAAGGTCCCACTCTCCCAATATTGCTTAGTTCAGCCACCATTCCTGGCAGATCCAGTTTTCTCCCCCCAGTCTCAAGACTGAGTCAGTGTTCCTCTAGGGGGAGTGGGATCCAAGGAGTCAGTCCAGGGTGTTTCTGATCCCAAGCTGTTCAGTGGTTGTGGTTTGCAGCTTGGGAATGCTTTACTTTTTTCTTGTTTGTTTGTTTGTTTGTTTGTTCGTTTGTTTAGAGTCCACTAATGAGTGAGTGCTTATCTTTCTGAGTTTGTGATACCTTGCTTAGGAGGATATTCTCCAAGTCCATCCATTTGCCTGCAAATTTTAGGCTAACATTTTTTCTTACTTCTGAGTAGTACTCCATTGTGTGATCTACACAACTTGTTAGTCCATTCTTCAGTTGAGGGGCAACTAGGTTGTTTCCAGCTTCTTGCTATTATGAATAATGCTGCCATGAACATAGTTGAGCTAATGCCTTTGGAGTGTGACTATGCATCTTTAGGTATACACCCAGAAGTTGTATTGCGGGTCCTTGGGGAGATTGATTCTCAATTTTCTGAGAAACCATCCTAAAGCATTCCAAAGTGGCTGAACAAGCTTACATTCCCACCAACAATGGAGAAGTGTTCCCCTTGCTTCCCATCCTGTCCAGCATAGACTGTCCTCTGTGTTTTTTATCTTAGCCAATCTAATAGGTGTTAGGTGGTATCTCAAAGTTGTTTTTATTTGTATTTCTCTGATGGCAAAAGATGATGAGCACTTTTTCAGGTGCCTTTCAGCCATTTGTAATTCTTCTGCTGAGAATTCCCTTTTTAGATCTGAACACCATTTTTTGATTGGGTTATTCAAAGTTTGGGCTCTAGATTCTTGAGCTCTTTATTTATCTTAGAGATGAGTCCTCTATCACTTGTAGGGTTGGTGAAAATCTTTTCCCATTCTATAGGCTGTCGTTTTGTCCTATTGACAGTGTCCTTGGCTTTACAGAGGCTTCTTAGCTTCAGGATATCCCACTTATTGATTGTTGGTCTTAGTGTCTGTGCTACTGGTGTTATAATTAGGAAGTGGTCACCAGTGCCAATGCTTTGGAGGGTATTTCCCACTTTCTTTTCTATCAAGTTCAGTGTAGCTGGGTTTATGTTGAGGTCTTTGATCCACTTGGCTTTCAGTTTTGTGCAGGGTGACAGGTTGGATCTATTTGCATTTTTCTACACACTTCCATCCAGCTATGCCAACACCATTTGTTAAATATACTATCTTTTTCCATTGAATATTTTGGGCCTCTTTGTCAAAGATTAGGTGTTCATAGGTTTTTGGGTTAATGTCTGCATCCTCAATTCAATTCCATTGATCCACAAGTCTGTTTTTATGCCAGTACCAGGCTGTTTTTTATTACTGTAGCTCTATAGTATAACTTGAAGTCAGGGATGGTGATACCACCTGAGGTTCTTTTGTTGAGTAAAATTGTTTTGGCAATCCTGGCATTCCTGTTATTCCAAATGAAATTGAGTATTGTTCTTTCAAGGTCCAAAAAATATTGTATTGGGATTTTGATGGGCAGTACATTGAATCTGTAGATTGTCTTTGGTAGAATTGCCATTTTTACTATGTTGATCCTACCAGTCTAGGAACATGGGAGAGCTTTCCATTTCCTGATATCCTCTTCAATTTTTTTCTTCAGTGTTTTGAAATTTTTGTCAAATAGGTCTGTAACTTCTTTGGTTATAGTTACTCCAAGATATTTAATACTTTTTGCAGCTATTATGAAGGGTAATGTTTCCCTTATTTCATTTCAGCTCTTCTATCTTTAGTGTCTAGAAGGGCTACTGATTTCTTTGAGTTAATCTTGCATCCTGCTACATTGCTGAAGGTGTTTATCAGCCATAGCAGTTCCTTGGAAGAATTTTGTGGGTCACTTATGTATACAGTCATAACATTTGCAAATAGAGATAGCTTCACTTCTTCTTTACCAATTTGTATCCCCTTAATCTCTTTTCGTTCCCTTATTGCTTTAGCTAAAACTTTGAGAATTATATTAAATAGATAAGGGTAGCGAGGACATCCTTATCTTGTTTCTAATTTTAGTGGGATTGCTTTGATCTTTTCTCCATTAAGTTTGATACTGGCTGTCGGCTTCTTGTAAATCGCCTTTATTATATTTAGGTATTCCCCCTGTATTTCTGATCTATCCAAGGCTTTAATCATAAAGGAGTGTTAGATTTTGTCAAAGGCTTTTTCCGCATCTAAGGATATGATCATGTGGTTTAGTTCCTTTAGTTTGTTTATATGATGGATAACGTTTACGGTTATTCATATGTTAAACCAGCCCTGCATTTCTGGGATGAACCCTACTTGGTCGTGGTGGGATGATATTTTTTATACATTGTTGTATATGGTTTGCTAAAATTTTGTTGAGAATTTTAGCATCAATATTCATGAGGGAAATTGGTCTATAATTGTCCTCCTTTGTTGTGTCTTTGAGTGGCTTGGGTATTAGGGTGATTGTGGCCTCATAAAAGTAATTTGACAATATTTCTTCAGTTTCTACTGTGTAAAATAGTTTGAGGAGTAATGGTAGTAATTCTTCTTTGAATGTCTGGTAGAATTCGGCATTGTAACCATCTGTACCAGCGCTTTTTTGGGGGGAGGCTTTTAAAGACAGCTTCAATTTCCTTAAGGGTTATAAGCCTGTTTAGGGAATTAATGTGATCTTCATTTAATTTTGGTAGATGATACCTGTCCAGAAAGCTGTCCATTTCTTCTAGGTTTTCCATTTTTGTGGAATACAGATTTTCAAAATATGATCTGATAATTCTCTGTATTTCCTGGGGGTCTGTTGTTATGTCCCCCTTTTCATTTCTGATTTTGTTGATTTGAACACTCTCTCTGTTTTTTTATTAGTTTGGCTAAGGGCTTATGTATCTTGTTGACTTTTTCAAAGAACCAACTCTTAGATTCATTGATTCTTTGTATTGTTCTTTTTGTTTCAATTGTATTGATTTCAGCTCTAAGTCTGATTATTTCTTGCCATCTACTCCTTCTAGGTGAGTTCTTTTCTAATTGTTCTAAGGATTTCAGCTGAGCTGTTAGGTCTCTAGTGTGAAATTTCTCTAGGTTTTTCATGTAGGCATCTAGTGCTATGAATTTTCCTCTTAAGACTGCTTTCATTGTGTCCCATAAGCTTGGATACGTTGTGGATTAATTTTCATTAAATTCTAGGAAGACTTTGATTTCTTTCTTAATTGCTTCCTTGACCCAGAGATGGTTCAGCTGATTGATGTTTAGTTTCCATGAGTTGGTAGGCTTTCTTTGATTTTTGATGTTGTTGAACTCTAACTTTAAGCCCTGGTGGTCCAATATGTTATAAGGGTTTATTTCCATTTTTTCTATATGTTGATATTTGCTTTATGACTAATTATGTGGTCAATTTTGGAGAAAGTTCCATGAGGAGCTGAGAAATATGTATATTCCTTTGCTTTTGGGTGGAAGCTTCTGTAGATATCTATTAAATACATTTGCATCATAACCTCTTTTAGACTCCTTATTTCTCTGTTGAGTCTCTGTCTGGTTGACCTATCCAGGGTTGAAAGTGGGTTTTGAGGGGCTAGAGAGATGGCTCAGTGGTTAAGAGCACCATCTGCTCTTCCAGAGGACCCGGGTGCGATTCCCAGCACCCACATGGCAGCTAACAACTGTCTGTAGTTCCATTCCAGGGAAACACCAAGGCAAATAAATAAATAAAAAAAAAAACCAAAACAACAACAACAACAACAAAAACCCACTCCAACTATAGGAACACCAGACTCACTCTTGAGGGAGGGTGGACAAAACTGGATTTGGCCAGGAGTGGAGACTGATCCAAGCATTATTGGGTCAGTGGGACCATAGGACTCTCTGCTCCCTGCCCAGGGAGGGGATGGGGAGTTGCGGAGAAGAAAAATGACAAGATGTAGTGGGAGGGGGAAGGGACCTTGAATAAGGATATACAGGGATGGGAAAAAAAATTTCAGAGGGAAAGCTGAACACAAAGTAAATATATGTGTAGCAATCTTATTTGCATTACCACTGTTGATAAGCCATGCTTATGATTCTTATCCTCTTTATAGTTATTGTTAATTTTTCCTCATTTTAAATTTGTGTAACTGTTTTTTTGTTAAATACAAAATAAAGAAGGAAAAAAAATGAATGATTCAATAAGGCAAAAAAAAAAAGTGGGTTTTGAAGTCTCCCACTATTAGGGTGTAAGAATTGATGTGGGATTTGAGCTTTAGCAGTGTTTCTTTTACATAAGTTGGTGCCCTTATATTAGGGGCATAAATATTCACAATTGAAATCTCCTCTTGTCCAATTTTTCCTGTGATGAATAAGTAATGACCATCTTGGTCCCTTTTAATTGCTTTTAGCTTAAAGTCTACTTTGTTAGAAATTAGGATTGCAACCCCTGCTTGTTTCTTAGGACCATTTGACTGGAAAATCTTTTCCCAACCCTTTACTCTAAGCCTGTGTCTGTCTTTGCAGTTGAGGTGTGTTTCTTGTAGGCAACAGAAGGATGGCTTTTCTTGTTGTATCCATTTTGCTAGTGTGTGACATTTTATAGGAGAATTGAGTCCATTGATATTAAGGGATATTAGTGACCATTGATTGATATTTCCTGCCATTTTTGGTGATAAACTTGTTTGTATTTCCTTTCTCTGGAGTACTCTTCTGTGGAATTATTGATTGTTTGTGGTTTCATAGGTGTATCTGGGGTCCTTAGGTTGGAGTTTTCCCTCTAATACTCTCTGTAGCTCTGGATTGGTAGATAGAGATTGTTTCAGTCTGACTTTGTCATGAAATATCTTGTTTACTCCATCTATGGTAATTGATCATTTTGCAGGGTATAGTATTCTAGTTTGGCAGTCATGCTCTTTTAGAGTCTTTATAACTTCTGACCAAGCCCTTCTAGCTTTCATCTTTTCCATTGAATAGTCAGGTGTTATTCTGATGGGTCTGCCTTTATATGTAAGTTGGCCCTTTTCTTTTGCACCTCTTAAAATTTTTTCTTTGTTCTGTGTATTTTGTGGCTTGATTATAATGTGGCGCGCTGACTTTTTTGGGGGGTCATATGTATTTGGTGTTCTGTAAGCTTCTTGTATCTTTATAGGCATTTCCTTCTTCAGGTTAGGGAAGTTTTCTTCTATGATTTTATTGAAAACATTATCTGTGTTCAGAGCTCCTGAGTGCGTGTACCCGGCCACCTGCTCGTCATGGAGGAGGTCTGGGCTGAAGAGCTTGAGGATGAGGAACAGCTGGTGAGAAGGCATCGGAAGGAGAAGAAGGAGCTGCAAGCCAAAATTCAGGGAATGAAGAACGCTGTTCCCAAAAATGACAAAAAGAGGAGGCAGCAACTCATTGAAGATGTAGCTAAGTTGGAGAGAGAAATGGAGCAAAAGCACAGGGAAGAGCTGGAGCAGTTGAAGCTGACTTTGAAGGAGAGTAAGATAGATTCTGTTGCTGTTAACATTTCAAACTTACTTGGTACTTGAGAATCAGCCGCCTCAGATTTCAAAAGCACAAAAGAGACGGGACAAAAAGGCTGTGTTGGAAAAGGAGCGGCAAGAAAGGATAGCTGAGGCTGAAATTGAGAACTTACCTGGAGCCAGACATTTAGAGAATGAAAAACTTGCTCAGATATTGGCAGCCAGGGAATTGGAAATTAAGCATATTCCACCTGATGTTCACTGTATGTATGGAGCGCTTGAGGATCAGTTGAGAGAACAGGGTTGTGCACTGTCTGTGGCTGCCCTACCGAAGCTGACTGCCAAGTACATGCAAAGCCATTCCAAAGACTGCCTGCCATTTTTAACAGACCCCAATACAGGAGATATGTATTCTCCAGAGCAATTTGTAAAGTACTTTGAAGATATTGTAAACACAGCAGCATGGGGAGGTCAGCTTGAGCTAAGGGCTCTGTCTCACATTTTACAAACACCAATCGAGATACTGCAATCAGATGCTCCTTCTATTGTAGTGGGTGAAGAGTATCCAAGGAATCCTTTAGTACTAGTGTACATGAGGCATGTGTATGGCTTAGGAGAACATAATTCTGTCACATGGTTGGTGAATTCTGCTACTGAAAATGGAAGGTAGTTTACAAAAATATTACACTATGTTTTATGTGTGCCAGTCTGCATATTCCTACCAAGTGCTATATTGTTGTAAATGCTACTGAAAGACACAGCTACCTTAAGTCATTTCTATGAATAAGCCTGCTAATAGGTCTTCTTAATGGCATTCCTGGAACTTAGTTTGTTGTGGAGAACATCATTTGTAGACCACGATGGTACACTTCTCACTAATGAATTTTAGTTACCATGGACATTTTGATTTTGAATAAATTTTGTTTTAAAATTTGGCCCCACAGCTTTATATTCTCAAAGTATTTTGATGGTGTCAGCACGTTTATTAGGTTCATGAAATGGGTGTGTTCACAGTGACTTTATTACTATGATGAGCAAGGTGAAGCCTGTTATGTGACATCTTTACAGCTAAAGACTAACTACTTTTAGGAATTTTTGAATTCTTACATGAGAATCAGTTATATTCAAAGAAATGAAACAGAATCAGTGGTACATAGGTATTAACTGGGTTCATTTTCAACCTTTTTAACTAGAAATTTCCCTTTTCTGTGTGTGTAGCTTTTAAAAAGACTTACTTCTACCTTGCTGGGTTTTTTTTTTTTTTTTTTTTTTTTTTTAGCTTGAGGCTGGAGTTACTTTGTGTCTTTATTCTCTTCACAACTGAGAATCTTTACATTTCCCCCAACACTTCTCAGTGGCTTTGCTTTCCTAGAGCCTTTCCACAGAGAACTAGCCTTTGGCCGCTCAGTGCTCACCTGTACAAGGTGATGCTTTAGAAATGGAGAAGGGGCCATGCTCACATTCTTCTTAAAGCTTTCCCTTAATAGTATGTCTTAACAAGATCTCTGCTTGTGCTCACTTTATAGGAGTCCAAGAAAGCTCTGGCTGCAGATTACTTTGTTACATATTGTATCACTTTTTTCCCTCAAATGTTTAATTATTATATTGTGTGTATAGGTAGAATTAAAGGCCATTGTTTAGGAGCCAAGAGCTGAAAATCAGTACAGAAGAGTTTTCTGTGGAATGATCTATGTAACTTGGATTTCAGATCACTTTTAACAGTGTTCTTTGTAAGAGAGTTGTACCCACACAGACAAGTGTATTGCTGTTCTTACGTAGCTCAGTACCATGGGATGAGGACATGACTCTAGTGGAACACTTGCTTATCATTCATGATGCTCAAGGTTCAATTTGTAGCACTAACAAAACAAATGTATGAAAATGACACTTTTTGGTTTGATCCTTTTTATATAATATTTTGGCTTTTGATCATGTATATTGTATATGAGTAAATAATGGGCTTATGTTGTTAAAAGCAGGTAACACTGGCATGCTGGCAGACTGATCAGCAGAGCAAGTCAGCACTTCTGAGATTGTTTCAGCAGTCTAAAACACCCTCTGCTTCCTACACAGTGTATTCCTAAAAGTGTCTGCTTTGTAATGACTGATCTTTTTTTGTTCCCTGAAATTTTTTCACCTTTGAAATTGTAAATTGAATGCTTTGAGTTTATTTTGGAGTAATGTTATCTTTGTGTCAAAATATCAGAATTGAGGATTAACAAAACAAATTATGAAACTTAGTTTCAGCAGATTCCATTTTCAACAAAGATAGTCTAAAATAATGCATTAATGTTTTGTTTTGACTAGAATTTAAATATTAATTAGGCATTTCTGTTATATGTATATGTTTTATTTTATAATGGCTAGTATATTTATGAATAAAGTGTATGACCATCTTCTAAAATTTTAGCTTTAAATAAAAATTTTAAGAATGGCAAATATTATATGCAAATTATATTTGCTGCTGCTGCTGATTTAATGGGCATCCTACAGCTTTCTTTAATCCTAATTGGAAACTTGTATGTCAAAATTCTGGAATTTGTCTTCAGCCAAGAATTTTTTTCACTTACATATGTTTATAGCCTGTTAAAAGGAAAACAAAGAATGTGTAAATGTTATGAGCAAGGTGGCTTTGCTCATATGATAAAAAAAAAAAAAAAAAGGAAACATTATCTGTGCCTTTGAGCTGGTATTCTTCTCCTTCCTCTATTCCTATTATTCTCAAGTTAGGTCTTTTCATGGTGTCCCAGATTTCCTGAACATTTTGAGTTATGGCTTTTTTAGTTTTACTATTTTCTTTGACTGATATATCTATTTGAGCTACTGAGTCTTCCACTTCAGAGATTCTATCTTCCATCTCTTGAACTCTGTTGTTGTATCTGTGGTTCCAGCTTTTTTTTTTTTCAGGTTTTCTATTTCCATCTTTGCCTCAATTTGTGCCTTTTTAATTGATTCTATTTCAGTTTTTAGTTCCTGGCATGTTTCTTTCATTATTTGGTTTACTTTTTCTTGGTTTTCTTTCATAGATTTGTTCATCTCTTCCAATTTTTTGTTTATGTTTTCTTCTATTTCTTTAAGGCTATTTTTCATATCTTCTTTGAGAGCTTCGATGATCATCAAAAAGGAATTTTTGGTGTTGCTTCCTTCTGTTTCCTCTTCATTGCTCAGTTCAGGTCTTGTAGTTGTATGATTGCCACTTTCTTCTGGAGTTACCTTGTTGTTCTTTATATTATTATGTACAGTTTTGCACTGGTGTCTGCCCATGGCTTTAGTGGTTCACGATTAGGTGGCTCCTGGTCAGCTGTGGCACTCGGGTTTGTGTGCCTCCTGTCACCTCTGAACAAGAGGTCTGCTCAATCTCTACCTCTGCTCTGGGCAGGGGACTGAATTTCAAGTCTTCAATCCTTCTCTGTTTGAGCAGTTCGAGGCAGGGTGGCCATTCGAGTTCCCTTAGCAACAGCTGGGGGGACACTGACAGCCAAAGTTTATCTCTGTCTGCTACAGAGTCTGTGGGGACACGCTCCACAGACAGCACCTGGTCCGGGAACCGGAACCCAACCAGAACACAATTTTCGCGGGCAGGGATTCAGATGCTGGGGCCTGCTAACCCACCTAACCATTCGGTGGAGTCTGAGTCTGTCTTTCAAAGTCTTCAGTCCTTCTCTGTTTGCTCAGTTGGAGGCGAGTGGCCATGCAAATTCCCTCAGCAGCAGCTGGGGGGACCGTGGCAGTCAGAGTTTATCTCTGTCTGCTACAGAGTGTATGGGGACATGCTCCACAGACGGCACCTGGTCCCCAGATTGTTTCTTTCAAATATCTTTACAAGAACAAGGCAAAGAAAAATTTGCCTATACAGTACCTACTTATAATAATTCTCAGCCTCTAAAGAGATATCATTAGAGGGATCCTCCCTCAAGGAATGCTGAATAGCCCTATACTATGCCAAATATTCTCTATAAAAGCTAGTAGAACGCATATGTAACAAATATCCACAATCAATAATTTATCATTACATGGATGACATCCTGTTGCCTGATTTAAATATTGATACCTTAGAAAAAATGTTTGAGGAAATTAAAAAAATAAATAGAATAAACAAAAATGCCTGTTTGAGGATTATAAATGTCCCTGAAAAAATACTAAGTGGAGATTTCATTAATTATTTCAGTTACAAAATAGGCCAACAAAAACTTAGACCCCAAAAGGTACAAATCAGGAGGGATAGATTGGAGATACTTAATCATTTTCAAAATTACCAGGAGACATTGCCAATTTATGACCCACTATTGGAATAAAAAGAATAATGAACAGGATAATTTGTTTAAAACCTTAAATGGTGACAAGGACTTAAATAGTCTGAGAGAATTGTCACCTAAAGCTGAGAGAAAATTGGCTTTGGTGGAAAAGAAATTACAGGATGCACATGTGGATCAAGTGGATCCAGACCTTAATTGCATCCTAGTTATCCTGCCTTCTAAGCATTCTTTCACAAAAATTTTAATGCAGAAAGAAAATGTTATATTAGAATGGACTTTTATATGACACAAACCAAGTAAAAAGTTAAAGGCATATGTGGAAAAGATTTCTGAATTAATTTTTAAAGAAAAATTAAGACTTTGTTGTAACATTTAGGTTTCTGCTTTGGCTGGCCGGGAGTCCAGACACACAGACCTAGCCACCTGCCACTTCTTAGGCACCCCCAAAAATGACTCAGACATTTATTTTAATTTCATCCTGTTTGGTCTATGTCTCTGGCACATTGCAAGCTAGCTCTTTCATCTTCATTAAACCTATTTCATTAATCTGTTCTACCACTTAGCTGTGACCTGTGGCTCACCTGTATTCCTACATGCTTCTTTCTTGGTGGCTGGATCAAGACTTTGCTTTCTCCTAACTCTGCTTTACTCCTTCTACCTAGGCTCTAATTTCTCTGCCTGCTTCTACGATGCCTGACAAGGGTCAAAATAGCTCCTTTATTTAAAAAATTGTATTCACAGCATGTAGAAAGACATTAACATATGAGTTTGTCAAATGACAGGAACAGATTCAGCAGAAATTGTGTCTGTGCTACTGGTGTTATATTTAGGAAGTGTTCACCAGTGCCAATGTGTTGGAGGGTATTTCCCACTTTCTTTTCTATCAAGTTTAGTGTAGCTGGGTTTATGTTGAGGTCTTTGATCTGCTTGGCTTTCAGTTTTGTGCAGGGTGACAGGCTTGGATCTATTTGCATTTTCTACAAATTACCATCCAGCTATGCCAACACTATTTGTTGAAGATACTACCTTTCTTTTTTTTTAAGATTTATTTATTTATTATGCATACAGTTTTGCAGAAGAGGGCACCAGACCTCATCATAGATGGTTGTGAGCCACCATGTGGTTTTGCTGGGAATCGAACTCAGGTCCTCTGGAAGAACAGTCAGTGCTCTTAACCTCTGAGCCATCTCTCCAGCCCCGATACTACCTTTCTTACATTGAATATTTTTGGCCTCTTTGTCAAAATTTAGGTGTTCATAGGCATGTGGGTGAATGTCGGGATCTTCAATTCAATTCCATTGATTCATTAGTCTGTTTTTAATGCCAGTACCAAGTTGGTTTTATTTCTGTAGCTCTATAGTATAACTTGAAGTCAGGGATGGTGATTCAGCCTCCTGAGGTTCTTTTGTTGAGGAAAATTATTTTGTCAATCCTGGATTTCCTGTTCTTCCAAATGAAACTGAGTATTGTTCTTTCAAAGTCTGTAAAAAATTATGTTGAGATTTTGATGGGAATTGTATTAAATCTGTAGATTGCTTTTGGTAAGCTTGCCATTTTATTGTGTTGATCCTACCTATCCAGGAACATGGGAGATCTTTCCATTTTCGATATTCCCTTGAATTTCTTTCTTCAGTGATTTGAAGTTTTTGTCAAACAAATCTGTTACTTCTTTGGTTATAGTTACAATGAGATAATTATGCTATTTGCAGCTATTATAAAGGTGAGATTTCCCCTTATTTCTTTTTTCAGTTCATTTATCTTTAGTGTATATGAGGGCTACTGATTTTTTTTAGTTAATCTTGTATCCTGCTACGTTGCTGAAGGTGTTTATTAGCTATAGGAGTACCCTGGTAGATGTGAATCATTTATGTATACAATCATATCATCAACAAATAGATTTAATTTCACTTCTTCTTTTCCAATTCACATATCCTTAATCTCCTTTTATTCTCTTATTGCTTAGGTAAAATTTCAAGAACTATATTAAGTAGATAAAGGGAGACTCACAGCTGGAGTTGTCGTGTACATCTTTGTGCCCAGCAATTGGGAGACAGGGGAAAGCACATATCTCTGTGAGTTCAAAGCCAACATATTCTATGAAGTGACTTCTAGGACTACCAGTAAAACCCTGTCTCAAAAAAAAAGGCAAAAATAAATAAATAATAAGAGAGCCAATATCTTATAGACAATAATAAAAAAAAAGATTCTCCTGGGTATTGCACTTGGCCATGTAAGACAGAAGGAAAACCAGAGGACTATTCGTACTGCAGGAATTGAGAGAAGTAACTATGTTGGTGGGAGTTACTATGAAAGGTTATAGAGTGGTTGAAGCCTCATCAGATGAGTGAATTTTGAAAACAGTGTAAAATAAAGAGGTTTTACTTCCAAAAACAGGAAAAAATTAGTATTAATACATGCATAATTTTTCTCTAAAACATATGCTTTTCTTTTTCCTTTTTATGTGTTTCACAGAAGACTTTACACATTGCCTGTGCTAAAATCTGAATAATTAATTGCCTCCTACCTAGCTTTAGGAATATAAATATTTATCATCATACTGCTTTCTCAGAAGAAAAACATGTAATTTATCTGTACTGTAGAGTCACTCTTTTACATAACCTCCATACATTCCTGCCTCCCTTATAGAATAAACCCTGGGGTAATATATTCAACTATGTTGAATAATATATAAATAATTGATTCAACAAGAGGAACAAAAGTACCATAGAACAGAAAATAAAGGTTAGTAAGAGAAATTAGGAAAGCATATACATATCTATATTTTTCAATTTTTCTCTAAAGCTAAATTTTACCTGAAAAAAGCCCACTATATTTTTAATGAATAAAATCTATCAAGAAGAAAGTGAAGAATAAAAATAAAAACACTTACCCTGAAGATTCATAAAGGAAGCATAACTGAAAAAGGTGGCTACAAAAATATACAGCTCAAGTGGACTTATGGGTGAATCACACAATATAGAAAATGAATAATTTTGATTCTACAAACACTGTTCCCAAAAATATGAAGGAAGGGAGTATTTCTTAAGCCATGTTATATGGAAAGCATTCACTGAGACAAAAGCTAGACAAAGACACAGTGTATTGACCACATAAATAACTCTCAGGATCATATACATCAATAGTGTTTAGTTAATGAACTTTACTAGTTTATAAAATTCATATCATACTGTCACTGGATCCAGATCTGTTTGGTTGTCTCACCACAAGACAAATGAAGAGAAAATACAAATAGTCAGGAAAGAAGATTTATTTGAAAAGTCAGTTAAGAACTGATGAAAGACTAGCAACCCCTATCCAGCCCCAACCTCAGTCTATCCTAACCCATCCCCAATCAAGCCCCAATCTGTCCCCAATCCGCCCATCTCCAATCTACCCTATCATGACAGTGTAAGGACCATGAAATACATGTTTAAGGATGAAAGAACAAATAAAATCAAGCTTGTGTGTGTGTGTAAAACAATTTAAAATTATATTTTAAAATAAGAAAATATCAAATTATTGGTAATTGGAAGCTATAGGGCATTGATGAGAAAAATTTAAATTTAACTGTGCCAAACGTAATTCGATAATTATTGATCTTCAGATAACCCAGTACTGTAATGATAGTGATTTCCCAAAAATTAAGTTATATATTCAAAGCAATCAAATTCAAAACCCAGCAGAATTTTTGTAGTAAGTACCTGTTGATTATAAAATTTAGATTGTAGGGGAGGACTAGAAGAGCCAAAACAATACTTGCAGGAATAATGAAATTTGATGACATACACAGCTTCTGCCCATCCCATTGGCTGCTGCTTCACTCAGCTGACAGATTCTGTTGCTGTGCAGTGTTTTAACTTCCTGAGATTTCATTTTTTTGTTTGCTGGTCTTATCTCCTGGGTAATCAGATAGTCTGTACACGATTATCTTGAAGGACACCCTGAGTTTTTGTTAAACTGTATATAATCTAGTTTATTTTATTTATTTATTTATTTATTTATTTATTCATATTTATAAAATGAAGATTTTTTTTATCTATGTATCCTCTTGCGCCCCCTCTCTTCCCTCTCCCAATCCCTCCCAGTCAGCCTTTAGCCTCCCTCCTCCCCTCCCCCCCCATCTCCTACCCAAAAAGGGCAAGAAGTCCCAAGGTAGATCAGCTCAGCATCCATTCCAGGCAAGTCTGATTTCCTCATCCTAATATCAAGACTGGGTTAGTTGTTTCTCTAGAGGGAATGGTCTCGGAAGTGCCAGACATGCACAGAAACACAGTCTGATCCTTCCCCTTGAGACTCCACATACTGCCCATGCCAGTGGACAGTTGCCTATCCTTGACAGGCCTAGCTCCTTTTCACGATGGTTCCCCAGGTGGCTGTTCTTGATTCAGTGAGCTCCCCAGAGCTCTAGCCAGTCAACACTGTGGGGATTTTCCTTATAATCCCTATCCCCTTGTTCATATAGACTCTCCTACCCTGCTCTCAGCTGGACTAGGAGATCAGGATAGTGCTCAGCCATGTATCTCTGCCTCTACTTCCATTCATTGTTGGATGTAAGTTCTGTGATAGCACTTGGGGTAGTTATTCATGACTTTTTCTTCTAGTACCTATTAGAGTTCCAGCTCTTCCTTGATTTGTTTGGAGCAGACTTTTATGCAGGGTGAGATTAGAATACAGTTTTATTTTTTAATGTGTGGCTATAGCTACGTTCCCCCAAGACCATTTGCTGAAGATCCTGTCTTTCCTCTAAAGCATAGGGGTTTTATCTATATATATCCTTGTCTAAAATCAGGCCATACATGTCTGGGTTCTCCATTCTGTTACACTGTCTGCCTTGTGCTGGCTCTTTTCAACAGGAGGACTCTGCAGCAGGTCTTGGAATCAGACACTTACTCAAGACTGCTTGGCTGTCTAGGGTGTTGTGTGCTTCAGAATCGCCTTGGAATTTGGAGGAAGGCTTAGAGAATTTGTCCATTACTTTTGATAGGATGATCATTTTGTAGCTCTGACTTCTATCTATAAGCATGCCTGTATTTCTTTCGGCTAGGAAGTCCCTCAACTTTATTCTTCAGCTTGTTAGAGTTTCTATCCCATACTTCCTTGGTTAGGTTTAATAAAAGCTATTTATGAGGTTGTTGTGAATAAGATTGATTCTCTGTTTCTTCAGTGCTTGTTATTGGCATTGTTTTCTTTCAGCTCTTTTACTTAGCGGAGTATAAATTTTAACTTAAGATGTCACTATTTTCTGTTTTACCTGTATCTCTTCTAATGATTAGCTTTTTATCTTGCATTTTATTATTTTGTATCTTCTCTTTCTTTTGGTTATGCTGGCTGAGGATTTTTTTTTAGTTTTGCTTAGTTTTTACAAAGGGCCAATTTTTCCCTTCATTGATTCTTTATGTTTATTTTCATTTATTTATACTTTTATCTTAAAGATTTTTTTATCTACTTTAAAGTATACTATTAAATTATTTACTTGGGATTACTCTGTTTTTCTTGATATAGGCACCAAGGATTACAAATTTCCTTCTGGGTACTTCTTTCAATGCTTCCCATAGATTTGGCGTGTTGTATTTTTATTTTCATTCAATACTGAAACTTTCTTAATTCACTTCTTGGTTTCATTATAATACTGTTTTTTGTTTTTGTTTTTTGCTGCTCATTTATTTACCAGAGCATAATTAAACACCCTGTGGAGAGCCCTTTAAACAAAACAAGACCTTCCTCACCACACTCCTGCCAGAGGCCATCAATGCAGAAGTGAAGCACTGTGTCATTTAGCTATGTTCTAGCCTTGAGCTCTTGTATACAATGACATCCTTTTTTTTTTTTAAGTCCACTAATGAGTGAGTACATCCCCTGCTTCTCTTTCTGGGCTTCATCTACACGATAAAGTACTGCTCAGCAGTAAGAAAAAATGATAGTCTAAAATTCGTAGGCAAATGAATGGATTTGGAGAAAATTCTCCTGAGTGAGGTATTCTAATACTGTTTTTAAAATTATTCATGAATCTGTAGATTCTAGGTTTTCTTTTGGCTTATAGTTATTCAATTATGATTAAACAGAATACACTGGATTATTTAAGATTTCCTATATTTTTTAAAACTTGTAATATGCTCTCTACTTTATAGTAAGGTCCATGGGCTTCGAAGAATAATATATATTCTGCAGTGTGTGCATGAAATGTTCTATAGAGGCCTATTAAGTCAGTTTGCCCTATGATGCTATTATAGTTATTTCTGTTTATTTTCTGTGCTTGGGACCACTCCTTTCATGAGAGTAGGGTACAGAAGTTAATCATTGCTATTCTACTAGAGTTAATATGTGATCTTATATTTAATAATATTCAACTTATAAAATCAAGTGCACTTGTGTTGAAGAAACACATGTTTAGAATCATAATGACTTTTCTCTTGGTGGATATTTCCCTTAATGAATATGGTCTTATTTATCTCCTCTCACTGCTTTTTGTTCGAAATCTATCTTACCAGATACTGGAGCAGCAACACAGTCTTATTTCCGGTTTTGAATACTTCTTTCCATCCTTCCACCCTGACACACTGTGTCTTATGATGCATATTTCTTGGAAGCAGCAAATAGTGGCTCCTGAATTTTGAGATAATTAATATTCATAATATTGAAAATTATGTATTTATTCTTGCCATTTTGTTTATTTTGTGGTGTTTGCTTTTCTTCTTATCCTCTCTTGCCTAATTATTATTATATCATGGTTTATTTTCTCCTGTGGGCTCATGAATCAATTTGTTTTTCTTTTCAATTTGAAGAATTTCTTAAAGTATTTTCTTTAGAAATTGCTTAGTGATTATAAATTTCTTTAGTCTACTTTCATCATGAAAAGTTTTATGTTTTTCCTTTTGTTATCACAGATAGCTTTGCTGGTATACAAGTCTATATTTGCACTTCTGTTTCTCAGAGCTTGAAATACGTCATTCTAGGCCACTTTGGGCTTTGAAAATTCCAGTGGACAAATCTATGTTATTAATGAGGTTGCCTTTGTGCTGATGCTCTCTCTTTCTCTTTCTTGCTCTCTCGCCCTCTCTCTTTCTCTGACTTCAATATGCTTTCTATGTCTTATTGGCTTACTTATTACTTTAATTATAATATTGCAGTCTATTTGGTGGCCTAAATGCCTCCTATATCTGGATGTATATCTTTTTCTAACTCTGAGAAATTTTCTATTTTGATTCTTTAAAAAAATACTTTGTGCATTTATGGTGAGATTGTTCTCCATCTTCTATGAATATGTTCCATATATTTAGTATTTTCTGTGCAGAATATATCTTGGAACTCTGCCTGTTACTTTTTTAATTTTATCTTTGCCCTTGTTGGATTATTCCAATACCTCCATTTTGTCTTTAAGATGAATAATTATGTTCTCTCTTGACCTATTATGTTAGTGACACTTTCCACAGAGCTTTTCATTAGAATTACTGTTTCCCATTTTTATAATTTCAAACTGATTTTTGCCAGTATTCCTCTTTTTGTTGAATTTCTCTTAGATACCACACTTCACCTTTCTTATTCAGTCATCTATTCTTTTGTGTTCTTGATCAAGACCTATTTTTCTTCTTTAAACATACAATCACTCTTTGAGTTCTCTGGTTTTTCTTCTAATTCATATTACTTGGATATAGTTTCTATATGATTTCAATTCTGGAAGAGTAAAGTGTGCATGTACATGTGAGTGGTGAGAGTGTGTGTGTGTGTGTGTGCATGCACGCATGTGTGTTTCATTTAATTAGAATTAACACATCAGAAATTACTTTGTTGCTTAATTTTTTAAAATAAGATACACTATTTCAGTGGAAGTATCATCGGTATTCAAGTGAGATATGGATATAATAGAGTTGAAGTGGCCACTTCAGAAAATAGTTCTTCAGTTTAAGTCAGAGTGCCTGGTTCAAGTTCTTAGTGAAAATTTATATGTACATTTTTTTTTGATGATAAAATGAAGAGCACTCTGAGTTCTATATAGATTTCAACTTATGAAATTTGAGCTTAAGTAATACTTCAATCAGGGTTGATATTTGAACTTGCAACAATGGGGTGCTACTACATCATTTAGGTCACTGATCATGGTAATAGAGATGAAATAAATTAAAAAATATTTCAAAAATGATTTGAGAAAGACATTAAGAAGTTAGTTAAGAGGGCAGTATATAATCTAGTCAAAAACTAGAGATGGGGGAAGAGACTCAGTCATAATGCAATTAAAATTTTTTTAATCTGAAAATTGCTATTGGTCTGGACTACAAATCAATTTGTGTAGACAAAGGCTTTTCATCCTGCCTGGTCCTCCATTCACTTCCCAAATAACCGAATCAGAGGTTAAATATTAATTATAAACTGGTTGGTATATAGCTCAGGCTTATTACTAGCTATCTCTTACATATTAACCCATTTCTACTAGCCTATATATTGCCATGTGGCTGATAGATTACTACTTTTTTCACATCTTGCTTCTTGGGTAGCCTACTAACATCTGCTCCCAACTCTGACCCCCTTTTCCCTGTCTCTCAGCTTGGGTTTCTTGCCTAGTCTCATTCTGTCTGGCTATAGACCAAAACAACTTTATTATTAACCAATGAGAGAAATACATATTTACAGTGTACAGATGGACATCCCACAGCATTTGTCCTATTCTGTCTAATCAAAACAGAAGGTTTTTTATTTTAACATAACAAAATTACATATAACAAAAAAGTTATCAAGCAGGAATTATAGTGATAATGTCTAGTTGTATTTGGAAAAATTAAAGAAAACATTTTATTATTTATCCAATCTTTATGCGTCTAAAGTTTTATATCTAATTTACATTTTATCATAACTAAGTAAAACTACAACTATAACTATCTAGTCTTCAACTACATCGAAGACCCCAGAGGGATATAATATTATCTGAGCAGACAAAAGTGCTTTGCAAGCAACTTCCAAAGTTCTAGAAATGACAAAGATATCTGGCTTTCTGGAGAGTTACCCAAATTTCTTCTGTAACATTAGAGCATCCAACTTCAGCCTACAGGCCTAGGGTATCTGGCAAACATTCAGGGAAGCAAAAAAATTTAAAAGACCATTCCATCTGTTTTGGCGAAGGTTATCAATCTCTTTCCTCTATGTCCTACAAAATGTCTGGTAGTTTCTTCTGTGAAGCAGGAACCTGAGGGACTATTCCATTTATTTTGGCAAAGATGAGCAATTATTTTCCTGTGAGTCCTGTATGTCCAGTTTATACAGAATATTGTCAAAAAGTCCAGGCAAGAGCCATTTTTGCCCAAATGGTTATCCTTGTTACCTCAAAAGCAAACTCCATAACAGGTTTCTACAATATCCATCATCCTTTTTGATGTAATTGGTTCTTCCAGAAGCAGAGGTGCCTCACTTTTGAGAAAAGTCTAAGGTCTTAAAACATTTTAAATGTCATATTCTATAGGTCTTTGAAGTGTTTTAAGATTACCTGATTAAAATTTATATTTTTATATCTAAACTATCTAACTAATATGGCTATAAGCTGGAGTATTGTAGATGATTATCAATCTATACTTTGTAATTATACAATATATTTTTAAATGAGTTGTATAAACATAATATCTTAAACAAGAGTATAAATATACATATAGTATAACAAAAAGACCTTAAATTTGTACCAATAAACCAAAATCCATACCAATGTAAAGTATTTTGAGATTAACAGTTGTTGGGTTTTTTAAAGATTAAAGTAGATTTAATAATCTATAATTCTTTATCATTTCTATATTATATTCCCCTTTTATATTTAGAAAAAGATTGATTATGTCTATTAACCATTTATAGTCAGCCCCCTTTAGATGAAAACAAACATATATAACTAGTATTTAGTAGAGTTAGGTGTAGTTTTTAACACTACTTCCTGTGATTGTGGTTGCTAGTAATCTTACAGGGATCCTGAGAAAATTTAGAATATGGTCAAGTCCTGACTGAGGTATTTTGTGTGGTTGGTCTGCCTCAGCCAGTAGCCTTGAAGCTATTGTGGATGTTGGATCACCTAGGCTATTTTTCCCATTGGAGACCTTTAAAGGGGTCTTGTTTGATCAAACTACATTAATCTGGAAGAAATCCACACTTTTGATCTTCTATAGAAATAAAAGCAGAACCTCTTGTCAAAAGTCACACATTCTTAGACACAAATCTGAAGTCAAGCTAACTTTAAAATGTATATGTTGGATTAATTTAGTATCTCCCATGATCAAATATCTTTCTGCAGTTAGCTCATTAACAGTCAAAAATTCAAATAAAATACAATAATATACATAATCCAGACTCCTTGTATATTTTTCATCTTTACATAAATAAGTTTTTTCATATTAGTTTTATTGTCCCTTTAAAGACTGTAGTGGGATTTGTCCCTTCTACTGGTTTAATAAAAAGCTTATTGGCCAGAAGGCAGACAGAAAGTGTGAGTGGGGCTACCAGACTAAGAAAACTCTGGGAACAAGAAGAGCAGAGCAGAGACACCAGAGAGATACCAGTAGAGACACAAGCAGATGCAGAGGAAAGAAGACAACCATGCTGTTCAGAGAAAAGTTAACAAGCCACATGGCTAAACAGATTAATGGAAATAGATTGAGTTAAGATGAAAAAGCTAGCTAGCAATATGTCTGAGCCATAAGTCAATCAAGATGAAATTAATGTGTGATTATTTGAGGATAAGGGGCAGCAGGGCTGAGAGCATATCCAAACTGTTGGGCTAGGCCAGAAAGTCTGGGCTAACAACATCTTACTACAAAAAGACCTTATTTTTTTAACTATTTATTTTAATAGTTATTTCTATAACTTCCTATATTCTTTTTCCTCTCTCTTCTAAGCCTATGTACATTTTTAAAACACAATGCCAGTGTTTTTTTTGTTTTGTTTTGTTTTGTTTTGTTTTGTTTTGTTTTCTGATTCTGTCCATAATGTATATCTGTAATCTTTTTTTGATCAGTACTTTAAACTACTAAGTTGGTGTGACTGAAATAAAGAGATGGCTTTGTCCGCCGGCTCCACCCCATTTGGCTTTCCAAGATGAATACCTAGGAATGTCACTCTTACCCCCACCCCCCACAACTCTGGGGCTCATGCTGCCAGAAGGCCCCAAAACCTTTTTTGTCTGTAGGAATAAAAGCTAAATATGCCACAAAGTGTAGCTTGGAGATGCTTCTGTTTAATGAGGCAGGAATCTGCCATGCTATGCTCAAGCCTGAATGCTATGGCATCTCTGTACTGAGAACCACAAGGAGACAGTAGAAAGTTGTTTTTGACTCTGTTTATGTGTTTTAGAACTCTTTTATTTAAGCTTTCTCATGTCTGATGTAAAAAGTCTTGGAGATGCAGATCAAAGGTTTTTTTTTTTCTTTTGTCCCACCCAGTCCCACAGTCACTTCTGAAATAATTAAATCAAAGGCTAAACATTAATTACAAACTCTTTGGTCTATGGCTTAGGCATATTGCTTGCTAGCTCTGTTAAATTAACCCATTCCTACTAATCTGTGTATTACCACCTGGTCAGTGGCTTACTGGTTCTTTCTTATCTTGATTTTGGGGCAGCTGGCTGAAATCTGTTCCTGACTCTACCCACCTTCTCCCTGTCTCTCTGTTTGGATTTCTCACTCAGCCTGATTCTGCCTGACTATAGACCAAAACAACTTTATTATTAACCAATGAAAAAACACATTCTCTTAGCATACAGAAGGGCAGCAAGCAGCAAACTTGTATTTTTCCTCAACCTTTTGCTAATAATAAAAAGCTAGTAAACAGTACACGAAGCAGATAATAGTGATTTTTAAAAATTATTTTGGCTCTCAGTAAACATACATCTAGAATGGAAGACTCTTAAAATCCACCCTAAGACACCAGAGAAAGAGTAAATGTGAATCAGACTGCTCTCATAAAGAATAAACTACCCTTTGTGTCTAAATCCCTGATTCTGTAGATGTTATCAAGTATTGATAATGTACAGCTAATTATGCTCTATCAGGAAACAAAAATATATCTCTCTGAAAAAAGACAGAAACTTTTCTGTCCTCAACCCAACAACTGACATAAAGAAATGTATTGTGCAATAAAACTAACTAGGTATGGAAAACAAGGCATAATTAAAAAGCAACAATGTAATAGGTGACAGATCCAGGTGTGGACCAGGTAACTGAGCTGTGAGATATTAATATTAAAATAACTATATATGATATAGTGAAAAAAGAAAAGGTAAGTTTGGAGAGCTGTTTTAACATGATGAATGCTGCCCTGTATCTCTAGAATGTATAATATATTTTCTACTGGATTGGTGACAATACATGCATGAGAACTGAACAGTAAAGGTGGGAGCAAAATACTAAATTCAGTAAACACGGGTCCAATTTGGAAATTTGAATCAATGTAATTTCTGTCTAGACAAAGCCTTTTTCTGAGAATAAAGATTTCAGTTTACTCCACAGACAGTGAAATTCCCTTCAGAAGACTGTCTTGATCAGACAGTACTCTTATTAAAATTATCATGGAAGTGATTTACAAAATGGGCGAGAGAGAACAGCAGGTTTTGTTATTGCTTTCAAGTCAAAGGAAGAAGAGAAAAAGTTCTGACACTGACTGTAATCTTGCACACATTATCCTAATGTCTCCCAGCTATCCTGTGATTTAAATGTTTTTCAGATTTTACAGGAGAGGGAACTAAGTTCAGAAATGCCAAATAATTTTCTGGAGACATACAGTTGTTCCTTGACTTCCTGCCTAACTAAAGATTCTGTTTCTTTAACATAACATCAAATTAACAAAAGCAGTGACTATGAAAATGAAGAAAGGATAAATAAAATCCAAGTGCCCAGAAAACAGGTATTAGCTATGAAGATGGGGCAAAGGGAAAGTCACATAAAAAATTAGAAAGTTAAGGTGAGGAGATGGTGCCATGATTAACAACACATGCTTCTTTTGAAGATGATTACATTTAAACTCCTACCACCTCATAGCTACCTGTAACTCCAGGCCCACAGGATCCAGCATTCTCTTTTGCCTTCAAGGACAACTACACAATGCCCCCCAAACACACACACACACACACACAGAGAGAAAGAGAAAGAGAGAAACATGCATGTATGCAAAGAGAAACACATATACACAGACAGAGAGAAACACACACACAGATACATATATGCACACACAATTAAAACTTTAAAATTAGAAAGTTCTTTTAATTCTGGACTACCAACTTTTCAAAGATAAAAATAGAATTTGAACAGACTCTGACAGGCTCCATCACAGTCAGTCAGCCCAAAAAAAGTCATAAAACATCCAGAAAGTTGAGACACCATGAAAGACCAAAACTGAGAAAAATAGGAATAGAAAGAGAATACCAAGGTACAAAAAATATATTTAACAAAATCATACAAGAAAACTTTTTCAACCTAAAGAAAAAGATGCCTATAAAGACACAAGAAGCTTACAGAATGCCAAACAGACTAGAATCCTGGAAAAGTCCACTGGTCATATAATAATTGAACCATTAAAAACAGAAAATAAAGTAAGAATATCAAGAGCTGCAAAGAAAAATGACCAAGTAACTTATAAAGGCAGACCCATCAAAATAATACCCACTACTCAATGAAGGCTATAAAGAACAGAAGGTCCTGGACACATGTTATACAGACAATAAGAGACCACAGATGCCAGCACAGACTACTATATGCAGCAAAACTCTCAATCATCATAGACTGAGTAAACAAGGTATTTCATGATAAAACCAGATTTAAACAATGCCTATGCACAAATCTAACCCTACAAAAAGCACCAGAAGGAAAAGTCTAACCTAAGAAAGTTAGATGCACCCACAAAACCACAAGCAATAGATAATCTTATAGTGCAAAATCTAAAACAGAAAAACACACACAGAAAGACACACACACTACCACTATCCCTTCCCCCCCAAAAACCCACAGGAATTAACAGTCACTGGTCATTCATCTCACTTAATATCAATGGACTCAACTAAGCTATAAAAAGACACAGGCTAACAGAATAGATATGAAAACAGCATCTGTCTTTCTGCTACATACACAAAACACACCTCATCTTTAAATACAGACACTACCTCAAAGTGAAGGATTGAGAAAAACTTTCCAATCAAATAGACTTAAAAAACAAGCTAGTATAGCTATTCTAATATCTAACAAAATAGACTTCAAACTAAAATAAATCAGAAAAAAATTGAAAGGCCATTACATATTTGTCTAAAAAAAATCCATCAAGATGAAGTTGCAATTCTGAACATTTATGCCCTGAAAACAAGGACAATCACATATATTAATAAAATTACTAAAGCTTAAATCATTCCTCAAATGCCACACACTAATAATGGAAGGCTTCAGTACCTTGTTCTTACCAATGGACAGGTCTTCCAGACAGAAACTTAACAGAGAAATAAGGGATCTAACTGATGACATATGACTCAAATGAACGTAATAGAAAGTATACAGAAAATTTCGCCTGAACACACACACAAAAATTCTTCTCAGTATCCATGTAACCTTATGTAAAATTGACTACATATTCACTCATAAATAAAATATATAAATATAAATTTACTATAAATTCACTCATAAATAAATACCAAAAAGTAGAATAATCCTTTTCATTGTATTAGATTATCATTGCCTCATGTTAGAGTTCAACAACAACAATACCTACAGAAAACCTATTCATTCATGTAAACTGAATAACTCAATTGAACAACCTCTGGATCAAGGAAAAAATAAACAAATTAAAGACTTCTTTGAATTCAATAAAAATGAATTCATAACACACCTAAATTTATGGGACGCAATGCAATCAGAACTTACAGGAGAGTTCATAGCATTAAGAGCCCACATAAATAATTTGAAGAAATCATAAACAATTGACTTGACAGAACACCTGAAAGTCTAGAACAAAAAGAGACAAACTTACCCAGAAGGAGAAGTCAGGAAATAATCAAACTTGGAGGCTGAAATCAATAAAATTTAAACAAAGAGAACAATACAAAGAATCAATGAAACAAAAAGTTGGTTCTTTGAGAAAGGCAACAAGATAGACAAACTTTTAAGTAAACTAATCAGGGAGATAGTATCCAAATTAACAAAATCAGAAATGAAAAGGGGACTATAATAGGCACAGAGGAAATCCAAAAAATTATTAGGTCATACTCCAAAAACTTAAACTTCACAAAATTGGAAAACTTAAAAGAAATGGTCACATTTCTGGATAGGTACCATTTACCAAAATAAACAAACCAGAGAAATGAGTTAAATAGACCTAAAACCCCCAAATCAATAAAAAGCAGTTATTAAAATTTTCCCAAATAAAAAAATAAAAGCCAGATGGTTTCACTGCAGAATTCTATCAGAATTTCAAAGAACTAATACCAATACTTAAATTGTTCCATGCAATACATAAGGAAACATAAGGAAAATTGAGAGACTTTGTATGAGGCTATAGTTACTATGATATCCAAACCACACAAAGATACAAGAAAGAAAGAGAATTACAGATCATTCTCCCTAATGAAAATTGATGTAAAAATGCTCAATAAAATACTGGCAAACTGAATCCAAAAAACATATTCAAAGAAAAGTCTACCATGATCTTCATCCCAAAGATGCAAGGATGATTCAACATAAGAAAATCCATCAATGATGTCATCCACCATATAAAGAGCCTAAAAAAAGAAAAAAAAATCATGATCATGTCATTAGATGATGAAAAAGCCTTTGAAAAAATCCAACACTTCTTCATGATAAAGCTCTAGTAGAAATCAGGGATACAAGAAAAACACCTAAATATAATAAAGAAAATATACAGCAAGACAACAGCCAACATCAAACAGATTGGAGAGACACTCAAAGCAATTCCCTTAAAATGAGGAACAAGACTGTCCTTTTTCTCCATATCTATTTAATATAGTTCTTGAGAGAGAATGACCTGATGTGGTGGTAGGGGGAAGGGACCTTGAATAAGGATATGCAAGGATAGAAAGTGTAACTTCTTTGTTCATAGTAATAAAATAAAAAAATGCCAATAAAAGAAAAAATATATAGTTCTTGATATTATAGCTACAGCAGTGAGGCAACAAAAGGAGATCAAGGGGTACAAATTGGAAAGGAAGAGGTCAACTTCTATTTGCAGATGATATAATAGTATATATAAGTGACCCATAAAATTTTACCAGGGAACTCCTGCAGCTGATAAACATCTTTTGCAATGTGGAGAATATAAGATTAACTAAAAAGAAAGAAAGAAAGAAAAATCAATAGCCCTCCTAAATACAAATGATAAATGGGATGAAAAATAAATCAAGGAATTATCACCCTTTATAATAGCTGCAAATAACATAAAATATCTTTAGGTAACTCTAACCAAAGAAGTAAAAGACATATATGATAACATACCTTAAATCATGAGAAGATATCAGAAAATAGAAAGATCTTCCATGCTCGTGGATAGGTAGGATCAACATAGTAAAATGGCAATCTTACCAAAAGCAACCTACAGATTCAATGCAATCTCCATCAAAATCCCAACACAATTCATCACAGACCTTGAAAGAACAATATTCAACTTCATAGGCAAAAACAAAAAAATAAGATCACTGGAACAATTCTGTTCAACAAAAAGAACATCTGGAGGCATTGCCACTCCTGACTTCAACTCTGCTATAGAGATATAGTAATAAAAACAGCTTGGTATTGGCATGAAAACTAACTGGTTGATCAAGGGAATCAAGCTGAAGTCCCTAACATTAATCGACACACCTCTGAACACTTAATTTTTGACAAAGAAACAAAAAATATACAATGTAAAAGAGAAGTCATCTTCAACAAATAGTGCTGGCATAACTGGATTGTGACATGTAGAAGAATGCAAATAGATTCATATCTATCACCCTGCACAAAACTCAAGTCCAAGTAAATCAAAGACTTCAACATAAATCTAGCTACATTAAATTTGTTTTTTTTTAAAAAAGTGAAAAATAGCTTTGAATGCATTGGCACAGGAGACTCCTTCTCCTAAGTATAACATCAAGAGCACAGACACTGAGCGTAACTATTAATAAAGGGATCTCCTGAAACTGAGAAGGGAAAGGACACAGTCATTAAGACAAAATAAGAGTCCACAGAATGGGAAAAGATCTTCACCAATTCTACATTTAACAGAGGGCTGATCTCTAAAGTATATTAAAAAACAAAACAAAAATTCAAGAAACAAGAGATCCAAAAATTCCAAATAATCCAATTAATAAATGGGGTACAGAGCTAAATAGAGAATTTTCAACAGAAGAATCTCAAATGGCCAAAAGACACTTAAAGAATTGCTCAACACCATTAGCCATCAGGAAAACTCTGAGAGACCATCATACACCTGTCAGAATGGCTAAGATCAAAAATACCAAGGACAGCCTATGCTGGAAGGGATGTGGAGTAAGGGATCACTTCTCCATTGCTGATGGGAATGTAAACTTGTATGGCCAATTTGGAAATTAGTATCGTGTTTTCTCAGAAAACTGAAAATCAGTCTACCTCATGATCCTACAATACCACTCATGGGCATATACCCAAAGGATACATATTTATACCCCAAGGACATTTGCTCAACTATGTTCAGAGCAGCATTTGTAATAGCCAGAACCTGGAAACAACCTAGATGCCCCTTAACCAAAGAATGTATTTTAAAATATATATATATGTGGTACATTTACATAATAAAATACTACTCATTAGTTTTAAAAAATTATGCCATTCTGAAATTTACAGGCAAATGGATGGAACTAGAAAACAGTTCAAAGCAAAATACAACCAAAAAACAGACCCAGAAAGACAATAATGATATATACTCACTTGTAAGTACATTTTAGTCATTAAACAAAGGATAACTAGGTCATGATCCCCAACCTCTGAGCAGCTAGATAGCAAAGAGGATCCTGGGAGGGATATTCGTGGATCCCCCTGAGATGAGTTCAAATCTCATGAGTTAATTGGGACCATGGGGTGGAGAGGATTAAGGGAGGTGGAAAGGGAACATGAAGAAATGAGATGCTTGAATTGCGGGGTGGGGGGCAAAGAGGGAGAACAATGAAATAGATATCTTGATACAAGGAGCAACTTTGGTACTAGGGAAAAACCTGATGCTAGGGAAACTACCAGGAAGGCATAAGGATGACCCTAACTAATACTCCAAGCAATAGTAGAGAGGTTGCCTGAACTGGACTTTCCCTGTAATGAAATTGATGACCACACTAATTGTCATCATAGAACCTTCACCCAGCGACTGATGGAAGCAGATGCAGAGATCCATAGCTAAGCACTGTCAGTTCAGTCAAAGAGAGAGAAAGAAGACATTATATTAAAAAGGAGGTCAAGATCATGATAAAGAAACCCACTGAGACAGCTGACCTCAGCTATTGGGAGCTCACTGTCTCTGGATTGACAGCTGGGGAACCTGCATGGAACTGAATTAGGTCCTCTGAATGTGATGACAATTATGTGGTTTGGGCAGTTTATTGGGCCTCCTGAAGTGGGACCATAATTTATCTCTAATGCATGAGTTAGGGGGTGGCTGCGAGGTGACTGGAAAAAACAGAGGAAGGAGTAACAGTGGTTGGTATGTAAAAATAACTTAAATAAAGCAAAAAATAGTATTTAAAATAAACTATTATAACATCTTTCAGCAGTTGTAACTCTTATTCTGCCTTTTATTAATCCTTACTTCCTTCCTTCTGTGGAAGCCAGGATATGTGCTATGTTGGGGGAGGGGGTTACTTTTGTTTCCACAGGTGAAGAAAAGTTATGGATACTATCAAAATTAACAAAGACTCAATTTAAATGGAAGAAACTTCATGAAAATAAAAAATTATGGCTCATGTGATGATTCTTTAAGTTGTAAGAAAAACAAAAGGTTGTGGCTGTTTTTGTTTTTGTCTTTACAGAAAACTAGAAATACCCATCTCAAAAATTTAAATGATCTTGGACATATAGACATCGAAAGCAGAAGAGAAGGTTATCCAGAAAAATTTACAAGTAAAGGTGTTATCAGACCTATGGGTACCAATATACTCTACAGGGTAAAGTCTCATTGTTTAAGGTCTACTTCTCTTTATTGTAAGAAAAGTTAAAGTTCCAGTTCAACTATAAATTAAAGCTGGCTTTGGAGTTGGAGCGTGGCTCACTCTTTCTCTAAACCCAAGCATAGTAACTGAAGAAAAATGCAAATCTCTGGACCATATCAGAAGATCCACCTGATATAGAACAGAAGAATAACTAAAAATAAAGGGCTATTCTATTGTTACTAATCCTGTGCTGAATAAATGTGTATATCAAAATTTATAAAATTATATATATAAAACTTTTTGTCATAATATTGATGTTCATTTACTAATTAATACTACTAATTAGTACTACTAATTAATAGTACTAATTAATTCTAGAAAAAAAAGACCTTGTATGGCTTCCTGTACATTGTGTTGAGTTTTAGTCTCTTATCAGTTTGGTCCCTTCAGTGAACCATAATGACAGTGCCTAATTTCAAACTTTGAAGTATCCAAAAGGAAGATGAGGTCTCACAACAATGATTTCACATGGATTATGACAAAGCCACTAGACTGGCAAACACCAACTAAAATGAGGTTTGAACAACAAGCTGCTCAGGACAATTTCAAGGCAGCTAGCTGAGAAGAACCAGCTTCATAGACTACTCTAGTCCGGACTTGAGACAAACCGTGCACTTTCCTGTTACACAGAGATTGGAAAACAAATGATATAGCTACTTATTTCAGGACTTGACAATCAAAACAATTTTTCTTTTCAGGATCCCCTAAAGATGCCTTCACCTCTCAGAAAGCAGAAGTAAATTTAAGAACATGATGCCCACATTCCCAAGAGGTAAAGTGGGTGATTGTCATTGTTTAGGGTAATTGAGTACAAAATGTTATTGGTTATTATTAGAAAAAAGCTCAACAAGAGAGATTAGATTCAGAATTTTTATTTGAAACAAGAAAAAGAAAAAAGGGAATATAGACATGATAGAATATAAGAGTAGATGATTGCTTATACTTTTTAAAAAGCAATTATGAGTTTTAAATATTTCACATTAGATTAGATTTTTGTATATTGTACATGATTGTGTATATTGATACTGTACATATATTTCTGAAACTAGTACCAAAGAAACACACTTGGTCCCCAGAATCAGAGCCAGTGAAAGAAATATGCCCTGGCCTTTCAAATTAAAGTCCAAAATCTAAAAAAGGCCAAAGAAAAAAATAGTTTGGCCCTGAAATCAGAACCATCTCTGCCCCAACCAACAAAACTAACCAATTCCTGAACAGAATAACTAACCAATCCTTGAGTGTCCCTGGAGAAACTCTGCCCCTAAGAGCCCCTATAGAAATATTTCTGCCTGTTCAGGTGTGGGCTATTCTTTCCCACCCTGGTAGAGGCATCCATTCTCCTGAACTCTTTCTTCTCAAATAAATCTCTTTCTCAAAAGAGTCTTGGGTGAAGATCTTCATTTGCAGGTGCAGA